>STHB01008864.1:0-14572 GCA_018908115.1 Anopheles rivulorum | reverse complement strand
CCGAAGTTCGCGCCGACCCGCGACAGCGTCGATCGCGCGGCGCGCGCGTACAAGGACATCAACCTGAGCGGCTTCAAGCTGCTGCGTCCGGGCGGCCTGCTGTTCACGTACTCGTGCTCGGGCGCGATCGACATGGACCTGTTCCAGAAGATCGTCGCGGGCGCGGCCGCCGACGCGAAGGTCGACGCGCGCATCCTGAAGCGGCTCGGCGCGGGCGTCGATCACCCGCTGCTCGCCGCGTTCCCGGAAGGCGAATATCTGAAGGGCCTGCTGTTGCAAATCGTCTGATCGCCCCGATCTACGCGCGTAACCGTCCGCCGGCCGCGCCCTGGCGCCCGGCGGATCCGCACTCCCGCCCGTCGTTCGGACGACGGGCGGGGGCTTGACAGGTATGTTTCAATGAATGGTTGTGCGCCCCGGCTCGCAGCGCGAGGGCGCGATGCACATCCTGGTTTTGACCCCGATTCACGAACCACAGGCGATTGACATGGCCACTCCCGTCACCATCCTTACCGGCTTCCTCGGCAGCGGCAAGACGACGCTGCTCAAGCGCATCCTGAACGAACAGCACGGCATGAAGATCGCCGTGATCGAGAACGAGTTCGGCGAAGAGAACATCGACAACGAAATCCTCATCCAGGATTCGAACGAGCAGATCATCCAGATGAGCAACGGCTGCATCTGCTGCACGATCCGCGGCGACCTCGCGCGCACGCTCGGCGATCTCGCCACGAAGAAGCGCGAAGGCAAGCTCGACTTCGACCGCATCGTGATCGAAACCACCGGCCTCGCGAATCCGGGCCCGGTCGCGCAAACCTTCTTCATCGACAGCGAAATCGCCGACGATTTCCTGCTCGACGCGGTCATCACGCTCGTCGACGCGAAGCACGCGAACGCGCAGCTCGACGAACACGAAGTCGTGCAGCGCCAGGTCGGTTTCGCCGACCGCCTGTTCATCACGAAGTCGGACCTCGTCGACGACCAGACCGTCGCCGGCCTCAAGCACCGCCTGATGCACATGAACCCGAAGGCCGTGATCAAGGTCGTGAACTTCGGTGAAGCCGACATCAAGGAAATCTTCGACCTGCGCGGCTTCAACCTGAACGCGAAGCTCGAGATCGACCCCGACTTCCTCGCCGAAGACGACCACGCGCATCACCACCACGATCACGACCATGATCACGATCACGCCGATTGCGACCACGATCACGGCCAATGCGCGCACGATCATGACCACGGCCACCACCATCACCACCACGCGCACCACGACGACAAGATCAAGTCGTTCGTGTACCGCAACGACCGCCCGTTCGATCCGAACAAGCTGGAAGACTTCCTCGGCGGCATCCTGCAGATCTACGGCGAGCGGATGCTGCGCTACAAGGGCGTGCTGTACATGAAGGGCGTCGACCGCAAGGTCGTGTTCCAGGGCGTGCACCAGATGATGGGCAGCGACCTCGCCTCGAAGTGGCTGCCGGTCGAAAAGAAGACCAACAAGATGGTGTTCATCGGCGTCGACCTGCCGCAGGACCTCATCACCGACGGCCTCGACGCCTGCCTCGCCTGACGCGCGCGGGCACCCGCCGCGCACGGCGTCGCCCGGCCGCCTTTCCGGGCGGCTGAGGCGCCTGCGCGGCGCCCTTTTCGGGCAGGGTTTCGCCGTCATCGCTTTTTCGCGATTTGCGCGTTATATTTTCTAGATATTGGCGCAGCCGACGGGGATCGACCCGATACGGCGCCCGCTTGCGATTCAGTTACAATACGTGCCCGCTGGAGTACGGCAACAAACAGGCCCGGTTCTTGCTGAACCAGTTTTCCGGGCATCGCAACCGCGCCGGATCGCCAATCCGCCTCCCGGCCGCGGCCGATGCGATGTGCCGCGCAGCACACCGGTTCGCAGCGCGCACAACTCCGCGCCAGGCCTATCCTGGTATTTGAGAACCGGTTTTCCAGAGGCTTTCGGCCCCGCGGCGGCAAATCGCAAATGATTGCAAGCGCGGTTGCGGGTAATCCCAAAGTGCAGGCAATATCTCTCGATTTGCCGCACATTGAAGAAGCAAGCAGATGACGAAGAAACTCTTGACCGAAGCCGAAATCCTGAAGATGAGCGACAAGGATTACATGAATGAGGATCAGCTCGCCTTCTTCAAAAATCGGCTCGAACAGTTGCAGGCGGACATCCTCAAGAATGCAGGCCAGACGACCGAGAACCTGCGCGAGACGGTGATCGTGCCCGATCCCGCCGATCGCGCGACGATCGAGGAAGAGCACGCGCTCGAACTGCGTACGCGCGATCGCGAACGCAAGCTCCTCAAGAAGGTTCAGCAGTCGCTCGCCCGCATCGACTCCGGCGATTACGGCTGGTGCGAGGAAACCGGCGAGCCGATCGGCATTCCGCGGCTGCTCGCCCGTCCGACCGCCACGCTGTCGCTCGAAGCGCAGGAGCGCCGCGAGTTGCGCCAGAAGCTGTTCGGCGACTGATCGAGCGGCGTTCCGCTCAGACACGCTGCTTCCCGAAAGCGCGCGGCCTGCCGCGCGCTTTTTGTTTTTCCGGCACCGGTTCCCGGCGTGCCGATTTGCCTCCCGCCTCTTGATATCCCGGCGCCCGCCCTAAAATGAAACGGACGCGCGCCGGGCCGCTCCCCGGCGCACTGCGGATTCACGCGGCGGCGCCTCGCGCCGCCCGACTCTTCCCCGTTTTTCTCAAGGAACGCAGATGGAGCAATTTCACGGCACGACCATCGTTTCGGTCCGGCGCGGCGACAAGGTCGCGCTCGGCGGCGACGGCCAGGTAACCCTCGGCAACATCGTCATGAAGGGTGGCGCGCGGAAAGTGCGGCGGATCTACAACAACCAGGTTCTGGTCGGATTCGCGGGCGGCACCGCCGATGCGTTCTCGCTGCTCGACCGCTTCGAAGCGAAGCTCGAGAAGCACCAGGGCAACCTGACCCGTGCGGCCGTCGAGCTCGCGAAGGACTGGCGCACCGACCGGATGCTGCGCCGCCTCGAGGCGATGCTGATTACGGCCGATGCCACCACCACGCTCGTGATCACCGGCAACGGCGACGTGCTCGACCCCGAAGGCGGCATCTGCGCGATCGGCTCGGGCGGCGCCTACGCGCAGGCTGCAGCCCGCGCGCTCGTCGAGAACACCGAGCTGTCGCCGCGCGAGATCGTCGAGAAGTCGCTCGGGATCGCCGGCGACATGTGCATCTACACGAATCACAACCGCATCATCGAAACGATCGAGTAAGGACAGCACCATGAGCACCATGACCCCTGCCGAGATCGTCTCGGAACTCGACAAGCACATCATCGGCCAGGCGAAGGCGAAGAAGGCCGTCGCCGTCGCGCTGCGCAACCGCTGGCGCCGCCAGCAGGTCGCCGACCCGCTGCGCCAGGAAATCACGCCGAAGAACATCCTGATGATCGGGCCGACGGGCGTCGGCAAGACCGAAATCGCGCGCCGCCTCGCGAAGCTCGCCGATGCGCCGTTCATCAAGATCGAAGCGACCAAGTTCACCGAAGTCGGCTACGTTGGCCGCGACGTCGACAGCATCGTGCGCGACCTGATCGAGATCTCGGTCAAGCAGACCCGTGAAACCGAGATGCGCAAGGTGCGCAGCAAGGCGACCGACCAGGCGGAAGACCGCATCCTCGACATCCTGCTGCCGCAGCCGCGCGCGGTGGGCTTCGGCAGCGATGCCGAACACGCGAACGACGACAACAACGCGACGCGCCAGACGTTCCGCAAGCGCCTGCGCGAAGGCCAGCTCGACGACAAGGAAGTCGAGCTCGACCTCGAGCAGCCGTCTGCCGGCATGGACATCATGGCGCCGCCGGGGATGGAAGAGATGACCGAGCAGATCCGCTCGATGTTCTCGAACCTCGGCAGCGGCAAGAAGCAGCGCCGCAAGGTGAAGATCAAGGAAGCGTTGAAGCTGCTGACCGACGAGGAAGCGGCGAAGATGCTGAACGAAGAGGAAGTGAAGACGAAGGCCGTGCAGAACGTCGAGCAGAACGGCATCGTGTTCCTCGACGAGATCGACAAGATCACGTCGCGCAACAACGAAGGCAGCGGCGGCGAAGTGTCGCGCCAGGGCGTGCAGCGCGACCTGCTGCCGCTCGTCGAAGGCACGACGGTCAACACGAAGTACGGGATGGTGAAGACCGATCACATCCTGTTCATCGCAAGCGGCGCATTCCACCTCGCGAAGCCGAGCGACCTGATCCCCGAACTGCAGGGCCGCTTCCCGATCCGCGTCGAGCTCGACTCGCTGTCGGTGAACGATTTCGAAGCGATCCTCGTCGCGACCGACGCAAGCCTCGTCAAGCAGTACCAGGCGCTGCTCGCGACCGAAGACGTACAGCTCGAATTCGCCGAAGACGGCATCCGCCGCCTCGCGGAAATCGCGTTCGCGGTCAACGAGAAGACCGAGAACATCGGCGCACGCCGGCTGTACACGGTGATCGAGAAGCTGCTCGAGGAAGTGTCGTTCTCGGCCGGCAACCACACCGGCGAGCGCGTGACGATCGACGCGAAGTATGTCGATCGCGCACTCGGCGAAGTGTCGCAGGACGAAGACCTGTCGCGCTACGTGCTGTAACGCGCACGGCGCTGGATACGAAACGGGCGGCCCTGCGGGCCGCCCGTTTTCGTTGGTGCCCCGCTTACTGCCGCACCGGCTTCTTTGCGAGCTTGCGCTGCAGCGTGCGGCGGTGCATGTTCAGCGCGCGCGCGGTCGCCGAGATGTTGTTGTTGTTCTCGGCCAGCACGCGCTGGATGTGCTCCCATTCGAGCCGGTCGACGGACAGCACGACCGGGTTCTCGAGCGCCTCGTCGGCCTGCACTTCGGTCGCGTTGGTCTGCAGCGCGGCCAGGATCGACTCGACGTTCGCGGGCTTCGCGAGGTAGTTGTCCGCGCCTTCCTTCACGGCCTGCACGGCCGTCGCGATGCTCGCGTAGCCGGTCAGCACCAGGATCCGCGCGTCGGGCTGCAGGTCGCACAGCGGCGCAATCAGGCTCAGGCCCGAATCCTCGCCGAGATGCAGGTCGACGGTGATGAACTGGAACTTGCTGCCAGCGGCGAGCCGGAGCGCCGCCTCCTTGTCGTGCGCCTGCTGGACCGCGTAACCGCGGCGCTCGAGGCCGCGCGCGAGCGTGCCCGCGAACACCTCGTTGTCGTCGATCACCAGGAAATTGTTCTCGCTCATGTGGTTTCTCCGTCTACGTGTTGGTTGAGGCGGCCGGCGCCGCGACGCGCACGACCGGCAGGCGCAGTACGGCCCGCGTGCCGCGCCCGGCAGTGGCGCCGGCCGGGCGGCTGTCCGGCGTGCCGGCTGACCGTTCGGCTGCACGTTCGCCCGCGCGGGGTCCCGATACGGCTGCGGCGTGGCCATTTGCCGCACCGCCGGCCCGCCCGTTGCCGCCCGCCGCGCGCGGCACGACATCGGACAGTTCGATCTCGCCGCCGAGCCGCGCGGCCGCACTGAACGCGAGATACAGGCCGACCCCGTGCCCGCCCTGCGTGCTGTCGACCGGCATCGCGCCGAGCGATTCGCGCAGCGAGGCCGGAATGCCGGGCCCGTCGTCGCATACTTCGAATTCAATCTCGTCGGCCGTGCCGCCATGCGCGACCTTCGCGGCCAGCGTCACGCGCTGCGGGCTCGCCCGCGCGGCGTTGTCGAGCAGGATCGTCAGGATCTGGCCGGCCGCGACCGTATCGTCGAGCGCGACGCCCGCCGGACGCGCGCCGAGCGATTCGAACTGCACATGCGGATGCCGCAGGCGCCAGTGCTCGACAAACGTGTCGAGCCAGTCGTCCACCGGCTGGCGGCTCGCCGGCGCGCTCGCGCGGCTGCGCAGTCGCGCGAGTGCCGACGTGCAGAGCGTCATCTGTTCCTCGAGCACCTTCAGGTCGGCCTCGTAGCGCGCGAGCCCCGGATCGTCGCGCGCCGCGTCGCGCAGCTCTTCGGCGAGCATCGCGATCGTCGACAGCGGCGTGCCCATCTCGTGCGCGACGGTGGCGGCCTGCACGCCGAGCGCAACGGCCCGCTCGTCGCGCAGCAGGTGCTGCTGCGCCTCGCCGAGCGCCGAATCGCGCTGGCGCAGCGCCTTCGACATGCGCGCGACGAACCACGCAATCAGCCCGACGCTCACCATGAAGTTCGCCCACATGCCGGTACGGTAGTAGTCGAACAGGTTCGCCGGATTGTCCATGTTGAGCGGCACCGAATCGAAGCCGAGTGCCGCATAGCACGCGACCGCGAACGCCGCGAGCCAGATCATCAGGTGCCACGGCAGCACGGCCGCCGCGATCGCGAGCGACGGCAGGTACAGCGACACGAACGGGTTGGTCGTGCCACCCGACAGGAACAGCAGCGCGGACAGTGCGCCGAGGTCGACCCACAGCTGGCCGAGCAGCTCGAAATTGGTCTCGGGCCGCGCGCGCAGCACGCGCACCCAGGTCAGCGCGTTGAAAACGATTTCGAGCGCGATGACCATCAGCATCGCCGGCAACGGCAAATGCACGCCGAAATAGGTCTGCACGACGCCGATCGTCACGAGCTGGCCGATGATCGCGAGATTGCGAAGCCAGAACAGGTGACTGAGGTTGACGCGCCCGGTGGTGGTGATTCGTTGCATCCGAGCAGTTTACCCGTTTAGCGGGCGGCGCCTCTAGCGGGGCCGGATCGGATCGCGCGTGCGGGGTGCGCCGCGGGCACGGACGCCGCCGTCAGCCGGTCGCGCCGGCCATCCGCTGCGCGATCTCGTCGGCCAGGCACTCGGGGCACCGGCAGCGCGCGCCGGTCGCAGGCTGGGTGCCGCCGGGCACCACCGGCATCGACGCGCACCAGCAGTCGAACGGCTGCGTCTGCGCGCCGCAGTCGAAGCCGCGCCCGCAGTGCGGGCAGCGCGCGCGGCGCGGGGCGGAACGGGCGTCGGCGGCGGGATCGGTCATGGCGCAATCGCGGAAACGGGCGGGAAGTCGCCCCACGCGACAAGCATAGCGCGGTGAACGGATTTTGCACGCCGGCCATCCGGCCGATGTCCGCCGCAAACCCCGGCACATCCCCCCGCCGCTACCGCGCGCGCACCGCCGCGGAAATCGCGCCGCGCCATAGCCGGCGGGCCGCCGCACGCGGTACCCGCCTCGTGCCGCCGGTGTTCCGGCCCGCCCAAAAACCCGATGCTGCGCTGCGCCACTCCTGTACAATTCGCCGTGTTTCAACCGTTCCCAGCCAGAGCCGCCGCCATGTCCGAGCCCATCGACCTCTCGCAGATCGCCCCCACGCTGAAAGCAGAAATCCTCGCCGAGGCGCTGCCGTACATCCGTCGTTACCACGGCAAGACCGTGGTCATCAAATACGGCGGCAACGCGATGACAGAAGAGCGGCTCAAGCAGGGCTTCGCGCGCGACGTGATCCTGCTGAAACTGGTCGGCATCAACCCGGTGATCGTCCACGGCGGCGGTCCGCAGATCGATCACGCGCTGAAGAAGATCGGCAAGGCCGGCACCTTCATCCAGGGCATGCGCGTCACCGACGAAGAAACGATGGAAGTCGTCGAGTGGGTGCTGGGCGGCGAAGTGCAGCAGGACATCGTGATGCTGATCAACCACTTCGGCGGCCACGCGGTGGGCCTGACGGGCAAGGACGGCGGCCTGATCCACGCGCGCAAGCTGCTGATGCCGGACCGCGACAAGCCGGGCCAGTACATCGACATCGGCCAGGTCGGCGAAGTCGAGGCAATCAACCCGGCGGTCGTGAAGGCGCTGCAGGACGACGCGTTCATCCCGGTGATCTCGCCGATCGGCTTCGGTGAAGACGGCCTCTCGTACAACATCAACGCCGACCTCGTCGCGGGCAAGCTCGCGACCGTGCTGAACGCCGAAAAGCTGCTGATGATGACCAACATCCCGGGCGTGATGGACAAGGACGGCAACCTGCTGACCGACCTGTCCGCCCGCGAGATCGACGCGCTGTTCGAAGACGGCACGATCTCCGGCGGCATGCTGCCGAAGATCTCGTCGGCGCTCGACGCCGCGAAGAGCGGCGTGAAGTCGGTGCACATCGTCGACGGCCGGATCGAGCATTCGGTACTGCTGGAAATCCTGACCGAGCAGCCGTTCGGCACGATGATCCGCTCGCATTGAGCGCGCGCCGCCCGCCAGTCAGCCCCGACCTGCCGGCCCCGCTGCGGCGCCGGCGCATCTCGCGCAGCCGGCCGCGCGCCGGCGCGCCCGTCTGGCTGTTCGACCTCGACAACACGCTGCACCACGCATCGCACGCGATCTTTCCCGAGATCAACCGTGCGATGACGCAGTACATCATCGACACGCTGCAGGTCGAGCGCGCCGAAGCCGACCGCCTGCGCACCGGCTACACCGAGCGCTACGGCGCCGCGCTGCTCGGCCTCACGCGCCACCATCCGATCGACCCGCACGACTTCCTGCGCGTGGTCCACACGTTTTCCGACCTGCCTGCGATGATCCGCGCCGAGCGCGGCCTCGCGCGCATCGTCGCCGCGCTGCCGGGCCGCAAGCTGATCCTGACCAACGCGCCGGAGAACTATGCGCGCGCGGTGCTGCGCGAGCTGCGCATCGAGCGGCTGTTCGAGCGCGTGATCGCGATCGAGCACATGCGCGACCGCCGCGCGTGGCGCGCGAAGCCCGATCACACGATGCTGCGCCGGACGCTGCGCGCCGCCCATGCGCGCCTGTCCGATGCGATCCTCGTCGAAGATACGCGCGGCCACCTGAAGCGCTACAAGCGCCTCGGCATCGGCACGGTGTGGATCACCGGCCACCTGCCGGGCCATTTGCCGGTTACCGGGCGTCCCCACTATGTCGACCAGCGCATTCGTTCGCTAAAATCGCTCCGACTGGGCACACGATCGGGGCGACAAAAATGCAGCCGACTTACCCGCAGGACCAAGCCGTAACGGAAAGCCAGGCCACACCCTCCCGCCCGCGCCCGAAGCCGGGCGAGCGCCGCGTCATGATCCTGCAGACGCTCGCGGCGATGCTGGAGGCGCCGAAACCCGAGAAAATCACGACGGCCGCGCTCGCGGCCCGGCTCGAGGTATCGGAAGCCGCGCTGTACCGGCACTTCACCAGCAAGGCGAAGATGTACGAAGGGCTGATCGAGTTCATCGAGCAGGCGCTGTTCGGGCTCGTCAACCAGATCGTCGCGAAAGAGCCGAACGGCGTGCTGCAGGCACGCACGATCGCGCTGACGATGCTCAATTTCGCCGCGAAGAACCCCGGGATGACACGCGTGCTGACCGGCGAGGCGCTGGTCGGCGAGGACGAGCGGCTGACCGAGCGCGTGAACCAGCTGCTCGACCGCATCGAGGCAACCGTCAAGCAGTGCCTGCGCGTCGCGCGCACCGAGGCGAATGCGCCGCCGGACGGCGCGACGCCGTTCGTGCTGCCCGCCGACTACGATCCGGCGGCCCGCGCGAGCCTGCTCGTCAGCTACGTGATCGGCCGCTGGCACCGCTTCGCGAAAAGCGGATTCCAGAAACCGCCGGGTGAACAGGCCGATGCGCATCTTCGGCTGATCCTGCAGTGATGCGACGCTGACGGCACGCCGCGCTACGCGCGCCGGAATCCGCCTCCCGCAATTTCCGCTATACTTTGCCGACTTGCCGCCCCTCGGGTGGCAGGTCGGAAGCGCGCCGATTTGCTGACTCGATTGCGGGCGCGCGAACCGGCCGGGGCGTTGATGGTGTCATTGTCCCGGCGGTTCACTACAAATGCGGCTAAAGAGGTCGTCAGCCGCGCACCTCCGACTCCGCGCATCGCCGACACCATTTAGCTGCCCAGTCATAAGGCGGAACGAATGGAATCGATCGGCATCGTCGCTCCACAGACCATGCACTTCGCCGAACCGCTGCGCTTGCAAAGCGGCAGCGTGATCGGCAACTATCAGCTCGTCGTCGAGACGTACGGTGAACTCAACGCCGCGCGCTCGAACGCGGTGCTCGTCTGCCACGCGCTCAACGCGTCGCACCACGTCGCCGGCGTCTACGCGGACGATCCGCGCAGCACCGGCTGGTGGGACAACATGGTCGGCCCCGGCAAGCCGCTCGACACCAACCGCTTCTTCGTGATCGGCGTGAACAACCTCGGTTCGTGTTTCGGCTCGACCGGCCCGATGAGCGTCGATCCGTCGACCGGCAAGCCGTACGGCGCGCGCTACCCGGTCGTCACCGTCGAGGACTGGGTGCACGCGCAGGCGCGCGTCGCCGACGCGTTCGGCATCGAGCGCTTCGCCGCGGTGATGGGCGGCAGCCTCGGCGGCATGCAGGCGCTCGCGTGGAGCCTGATGTACCCGGAACGCGTCGCGCACTGCATCGACATCGCGTCGACGCCGAAGCTGTCCGCGCAGAACATCGCGTTCAACGAGGTCGCGCGCTCGGCGATCCTGTCCGACCCCGACTTCCACGGCGGCGATTACTACGCACACGGCGTGAAACCGAAGCGCGGCTTGCGCGTCGCGCGGATGATCGGCCACATCACGTACCTGTCCGACGACGACATGGCCGAGAAATTCGGCCGCGCGCTGCGCCGCGCCGACGGCGCGCTCGACGCGTACAACTTCAGCTTCGACGTCGAATTCGAGGTCGAGTCGTACCTGCGCTACCAGGGCGACAAGTTCGCCGACTACTTCGACGCGAACACCTACCTGCTGATCACGCGCGCACTCGACTACTTCGACCCGGCGAAGGCGTTCGACGGCAACCTGACGGCTGCGCTCGCGCGCACGCAGGCGAAGTACCTGATCGCGAGCTTCTCGACCGACTGGCGTTTCGCGCCCGCACGCTCGCGCGAACTCGTGAAGGCGCTGCTCGACAACAAGCGCACGGTCAGCTACGCGGAAATCGACGCACCGCACGGTCACGACGCGTTCCTGCTCGACGACGCGCGCTATCACAACGTGATCCGCGCGTATTACGAACGAATCGCCAACGAGGTGGGTGCATGAACCAGCAAGCGCTGAATTCCCTGTCCGCGCGCGCGGACTTCCGCGCGATCGCCCGCTGGGTCGAGCCGCGTGCGACCGTGCTCGACCTCGGCTGCGGCGACGGCTCGCTGCTGTCGCTGCTGATGGAAGAACTGGACGTCACCGGCTACGGGATCGAGCTGAACGATGCAGGCGTGCTCGCGAGCACGAAGAACGGCATCAACGTGATCCAGCAGAACCTCGAGGACGGCCTGCGCCTGTTCGAGGATCACAGCTTCGACATCGCGATCCTGTCGCAGACGCTGCAGACGATCCACCAGACGGCCGCGATCCTGCGCGAAACCGCGCGGGTCGGGCGCGAATGCATCGTGTCGTTCCCGAACTTCGGCTACTGGGCGCACCGGCTGTCGGTGCTGCGCGGCCGGATGCCGGTGTCGAAGTCGCTGCCTTACCAGTGGCACAACACGCCGAACGTGCGGGTGCTGACGATCAAGGATTTCGAGGCGCTCGCGCCCGAAGTCGGCGTCACGATTCTCGACCGCATCGTGCTGCACGAAGGCCAGCCGATTCGATGGGGAGCGAACTGGCGTGGTAGTCTTGCTGTCTATCGCGTCAAGCGCAGCTGAGCCGGGGGGCCGTTGACGGAAGATCCGGTCCGCACGCGCGTGCGGCCGCCCCCCCTGCGCCGCTCGCGCCGCCACCTGCGCTGCCGCCGCAATCAGTCAACGCTACCCAGTTCCAGTCCATGTCGAAAACGCCACACGAGGCGCCCGCACTCACCGCTCACGAGGATCACCCCGGCTGGCGCGCCTATCTGAACACGCACATGCTGATCTGCGTGTTCCTGGGCTTCACGTCGGGTCTGCCCCTCTTCACGCTCGTCTACCTCGTGCAGGCATGGCTGCGCTCCGAGGGCGTGAACCTGAAGGAAATCGGCCTGTTCGCGCTGATCCAGTTCCCGTATACGTGGAAGTTCCTGTGGGCGCCGCTGATGGATCGCTACATCCCGCGCCTGCCCGGCTGGCGGCCGGGCCGCCGGCGCGGCTGGCTGCTGCTCACGCAGCTGCTGGTCGCGGGCGCGATCGCCGCGCTCGGCTTCGTGTCGCCGCGCGATTCGATCTGGACGGTGGCCGCGCTCACGACGCTCGTCGCGTTCTTCGGTGCAAGCGCCGACATCGTGATCGACGCATACCGCCGCGAGCTGCTACGCGACACCGAGCAGGGCCTCGGCAACGCGGTGCACGTGAACGCGTACAAGCTCGCCGCACTGATTCCGGGTTCGCTCGCCCTGATCCTGTCCGACCACATGCCGTGGGACGCCGTGTTCGCGCTCACCGGCGCGTTCATGCTGCCGGGCATCCTGATGACGCTCGTCGTGCGCGAGCCCGAAGTGGTCGGCACGCCGCCGCGCAACCTGCGCGACGCGATCGTGCTGCCGTTCCGCGAATTCATCCAGCGCGACGGCTGGGCCGGCGCGCTGCTCGTGATCGCGTTCATCTTCCTGTTCAAGATCGGCGACACGATGGCCACCACGCTGTCGACGTCGTTCTTCCTCGACATCGGCTTCACGCGCACCGAAATCGGCATCGTCGCGAAAACCACCGCGCTCATCGCGAGCGTCGCCGGCGGCATCATCGGCGGCATCTGGCTCGTGAAGATCGGCATCGGCCGCGGACTGTGGATTTTCGGCGCGCTGCAGATGGTGTCGACGCTCGGCTTCGCGTGGCTCGCGCAGCTCGGCCCCGGCTCGCCGGCGCTCGCGATGCTCTACGACTTCACGGTATCGACGAGCCACGCGATCGCATCGGCGCTGTCGGTGTTCGGCATCGCCGTCACGCCGCAATTCAGCCCGATGACGGTCGCGCTCGCGATCGTCTACGGTTTCGAAACCTTCACGACGGGCCTGACGATGGCCGCGTTCGTCGCGTATATCGCGAGCACGACCGACCCGCGCTACACGGCCACGCAGTTCGCGCTGTTCACGAGCCTCGCGTCGGTGCCGCGCACGCTCGCGTCGGCCGCGAGCGGTTTCGTCGTCGCGAAGATCGGCTGGTTCGACTACTTCATCGTGTGTACCGCGCTCGCGATTCCCGGCATGCTGCTGCTGTTCAAGATCGCGCCGTGGAACGGTACCGCACGCAACGGCGAGGCCAGCCGTGCGCAGTGACCGCCTGCATCGCGTCGCGCGCGTGGCGGCCTCGCTGAGCATCGGCGCCGCGGCACTCGCCGCGACGTTCGCGCACGCGTCCGACACCGCTGCGACTGGCGCAGGCTCCACGCCGGCCGCCGCACCTGCTACCCCGCCCGCGCCGGCGACTTCCGCCGCCCCCGTCGCGCCATCCGCCGCCGAAGCCGCGCAGCCGACCGGCGCCGCGGTGCCGGCAAAGGCCTATACGCCGACGCCGCAGCAGGTGCGCTACGGCAACGCGATCGCATTCCGCACGCTGATCCCGTCGCCGCTGCTCGAACAGCTCACCGCGAACGAATACGCGCAGATCGTGCAGGCGGCCGCCGACAGCAACCGGCTGCTGCCCGCGAACCAGCCGCGCGTGAAACGCCTGCGCGCGATCGTCGCGAAGCTCGCGCCGTATTCGGTGAAGTGGAACGATCGCGTAAAGAGCTGGAACTGGGACGTCAACGCGATCCGCTCGCGCGACATCCGCCTGACCTGCCTGCCGGGCGGCAAGGTGCTCGTGTACGGCGGCATGCTCGACCGCGTCCGCCTGAACGACGACGAACTCGGCGTGCTGCTCGCGCACGGCATCGCGCATGCACTGCGCGAACATGCGCGCAGCAACTTCAGCACGGCCTCGCAGACGTCGCTGCGCGCCGCCGCGCTGCCGCCGCTGTTCGGCGTCGGCGATCCGCTGCCGCAGGCGCTGAACCTCGGCGAGCGCCTGCAGGCGCTCCACTACGACCCGACCGACGAGACCGAAGCCGACGTGATCGGCGGCGACATCGCCGCCCGCGCGGGCTTCGATCCGCGCGCCGCGATCACGCTGTGGGACAAGCTCGCGGTCGCGACGCGCGCGAACAAGGCCACCGGCTTCATCTACACGCACCCGTACAGCACCGCGCGGCGCCAGGATCTGCTGAACCGGCTGCCGGACCTGATGCCGCTGTACGCGAAGGCGATCGGCAAGCGCGTCGACACGCTGCCCGACTACGCGGGCATCAGCGCACAGCGACGCAAGGTCGTGCGGCGCGGCGCCACCGGGTAACGCCGGACACTACGCGTCCGCCTCCGCCGTGACCGGGCGGACGCCGCTTTCACGCATCCAGCGCACCTCGTCACCGGGGCTGCGGCCGAACAGCCGCTTGAATTCG
This sequence comes from Anopheles rivulorum, assembly GCA_018908115.1. NCBI lineage: Eukaryota > Metazoa > Arthropoda > Insecta > Diptera > Culicidae > Anopheles > Anopheles rivulorum. The sequence goes on along the minus strand of STHB01008864.1, from coordinate 274 downwards.
CGACTGAACTGCGACGCGCTCGCATAGCCGACGCGCGCAGCCGCCGTACCGGCACCCACCCCGTCCTGCACCATCATCAACCGCGCCTGGTGCAGCCGCGCGGCCTTCACGTATTGCATCGGCGACGTCGCCGTCACGTGCTTGAACTGCGCGTGGAACACCGCGAGGCTCATCCCCGCCTCGCGCGCGAGCGTCTCGACATCGAGGTCGGCCTTCAGCTCCGCATGGATGCGCCGCAACGCCTTCGCGATGCGGCCGAAGTGATGCTGCTGCA
>STHB01008852.1:0-14573 GCA_018908115.1 Anopheles rivulorum | reverse complement strand
AATGCTTCGGAACCATCCGTATCATATGCACTGTATCCCCTTTTACCATAACGACGGCAACTGCTGACAGACCGTCCCACCGCCCCGGGGTATGGAGACTTCCCCCGAAGGCGTAAGAATAGAAAGGTACCACGCGCCATTCGGAGATCCCATTCTTGGGGTAGCGCCCTCGCATCATACTACGATAACAAAGTCGTACAAGAAAGTGGTAATTGAATTCCGGCAGTTTTACATGGTTACCTTTTCTTTCCATAACACGCTCATATAACACAACGGTCTAGCTCACGCGTACCGCTGTGCCGGCTAACGTGTGCACCGTACCATCTTGGTGCGGGCTTTCATTTGTAGATACTAACGCTAGATAATACCGTACCGCCACCGTACTGGGAATGAAATAAGACGGTACCACAACCTGGCAAACGCACACCCACACACGCGCGGTGGAAAAACCCGAAACCGAAGCAAAAACGATACCACAAACGGAAAAGGAAAAGACATAACATTATCCTCATCATCATCATCATCTTTTGTGGAGTCTCCCTTCGAGGCAAAACAGCAAACAGCCGTGTATCGCCGCGATCGAAACCTCCGATGTAACGACGCCGAAAACAGATAGCGCCGCGGTGAAAGATTCCAACCGGACCTTGGGGCTGTTACCGGAGCGCAAGAATGACACTTGCTCGCATGGAATCTACGTACGCAACTCCCGATGCTCATTAATGGAGTTCGACAAAGTTTCGCTTTCACTTGGAACCGATCTTAATGTTTCAATTTCATTGTTTTATCTGCTTTTTACTATTCTTTCTGTGCCGTGAATGTTCGTGATGAACCGTAAGGTACGGTACGCACATTAAATGGAACATGCTCGTTTTGCTCGTTTTATACCATCTGTGTGTGTGTGGGGAGGATGTGTTATCTCGGCTCGTATCATTCCAGAGAAATCACCCCGAGAACAGGGAAATGTGATAGCGCGCCAAACATAAACCCGTTCGCATGTTCGTAATTATTTACACGGAATTATCAGTACAAGCTTGGGAAAGACCGATAAAAACAAAAACCCCGACATCGAGGATGAAGCAAATCTCTTCACCAAAATCTGAGGCACTTTTGCACAATCATCCGCTTGTTCGGTACGTTTGCGCAAAGGTTGTGTTTGGCAAAGTTAGGGCAACAAAAAAAAAAAATACACATAACAGCAACATAATGCTAGAAGCACATCAAGTCAACATTTAATTCCTCTCAATGTAGACATGCTCCGTTCGGCAGCGTTGATCCGCTCCAGTAGTAACCTACCCGGTAATTAGTTGAAGCAATCTATAGCCATGGCTAAATGTAAGAATAAGAATCAGACATGTTTCGTCATTCGGTGTGGATTACCGGCACCCGTCCGTCTATGGACAGGGGTTTTCATATTCAACCGGTAAAGTTGAAGCCTATTCTACATCATTTTCAAGTTAGAATGGCAAATTTTGTAACAGTTTTTGGATTAGTTTCAGTTTGAACTAGAATGTGCTTAGATAAATCGAGAATCTTTCCAATTTCTCAATGAAAATTTATTTATTTTCCAACACGACGACATTCTATTTTTGGAAGCTTTTCCGATTGATACATCGTTATTGTAGAAAATTTTGAAGCAATTAACTTTTTAGATGTTAAAAAAACGGAACACCTCGTTGCAGGGTTCGTTTGCAAGTGTGTGTCTTCTGTGACATTTCGTTAATTTATCTTCTTTTCTCTTTTCTGTCACATCTGTCACTGTGCGTTTATAATCAATACTTCATTTATGGCACAAGGTTTTCAATCAATTTAATGATAAAAAGCTTAAGAAAAATCTTTTAACTTTTCTTTACCTATTCTACTTGAACCTAGAAAAAAATTCAGATACGATTTTAACAAACCCACTTGAAGGTAAAACCGCTCAACAAACGCTGCAATCTCTCTTCGTCCTGATGGATAGAATCACTTCCGTACCGAAACACTTTCTACCACATACCAATAACGCAATTATTCATCCACACACACACACACTACAATCAGCAGCGTACAAAACGATTTGCCACTCATCATCCCTGCTTTTTTGTATGCAGAAACGATGGGAATTGCAGCATTCCCACCGACAGCGCACAACAGACGGACGCAACCACGGTGCGCCCGAATGATGTATGGATGGTGTATTAATACCGAAAATTAATCAATCCCTTTCATCTTGCAAAACATCCCTTCTCGAGCTCGTACGCGAGCTACGCTTTGCGAGATCTTTGCCGGCAATTCGTGATTGTTGGCTGATCGTGAAAATGAAACAGGCTATCATGTTCACCTGACCCGAACCGTGGACGTTATTAAGGGGCGAAACAAGCAAGACAAAACAAAACAAAACGAAAAAAGGATATACAGGCTCGACAACGTCCCAGCTTACCAAAGCCGTCAATGTGCTAATTTGCTCTTGTCAGCATCGGCTTGTTTGCAAAGATGAATGCAAATTACCGTCACCAGCATCCATCCTGCTCACGGTGCGATGGGCTACGGTGGGAACACTGTCGGTGGTCATCATTTATTGGATTTGCGGTATTTGCTCATTTTCGGGTGGCATTTTTTCGTTCGCTTTTTCGTTCGCCCCCACTTTACTCATCTTCGACATAACTCCATCGATCTCTGCGCGGCGTGAGCGCACGGTTGAAATTGGTCAAATTACGGCCCACCCCACCCACCCAAACAAGACGACGGCAATTGTGCATGTTTGTGTGTGTGTGTGTGTGTGTGTGAAATGGGGAAGGGAGGGAAAAGGTTTCACCCGCGGCCACAGGTCACAGGCGCGCATCGGCTGGCATCAAGCCATCCATATAATTTCATGAATAATGTCAATTTATTTTAACTTGCATCATTTCTCATTTGAAACCCTCGTCCACACCGGGTACGCTGAGCTACGGCCTGGTGCCTCGCTCGCATCTCGTACACTCGCGGGGATCAAACAATTTCCACCGAAAGCTTCGATCGCGTGCGGTTGCGGGTGGTGCCACGAATATCGCGAATATCGTTGTTGCATGCGGTGCATACATAATAATAATGATAATATGCACCCATACAGTAGCACGCGCTGAGGAGATCACACCCGGGGGTTTCGGGTTCGCGACGATGCACCAGCGAACAAGTGTGTACGCTTTGTTCCGCCTATACACTTTCGCGAACTACCCAACTGCAACGGATAACATTGTAGCACCGTATGAAAACGTATACAATCATAAAACTCGACACAAAACGTCGGATCGCTAGGAATGCACCAAACCGTGGACGGGACATGTCCACGAGGTTGTTAATTTGTTAGCAATTCGTGTACGACCCCGACTCGGATCCCGCAGGGGGGACTTGGGGTTTCGGATGCATTAACGCCCAGCTTCGCTAGCATTTTCTAACGGGTTGCGTTGTGTGATTGCACCACCGATTCCGGCCGGCGGGGGGGGGGGGGGGGGGGGGGGGGGGGGGGGGGGGGGGGGGGGGGGGGGGGGGGGGGGGGGGGGGGGGGGGGGGGGGGGGGGGGGGGGGGGGGGGAGGGGATTCGATAATTGAGTAATGAGCGCTTGTGCGAAAGAAAGTGGCATAAGCGGCAGCTGGCGTATTATGCGCCTCGGAACGATCGACAATGCAGATGCACTTTGGGCGTCCGGTACGCGCGGGATATATCAAACAGAGCCGGGGAAAGTTATCGAGCCGCGTTCGTTTTGCTGCTGCACTGCCGAACAGCATTCAAATTGTACCCTCCTTTACTTATGGTGTGGGTCCCTTTGTGCGGCATGTTAGTTCGAGGTTTTGACCGTACGCATTCGATGTCGATATGCCAACGATAGCGCAATACCGATATATATATATAAAACCGGCACGGATGAGTATCCACCTGGTATGCCCCCAGTGCCATTGGTATTAATTTCTTTACCAATTTTAATTGCTTTTCTCCATTTCAATAAACCTGCGCAGCATGCGGCAGCATCTGGCTGAAGAGTGCGTATTTCTGCAATCGAATTCTTCATCGGCTCGCTGCATGTGGTACTGCAGTGTGCTATACGCATGGAGAGAAAGAAAAAAAGCCCAATTCTCTAACAAAGGAAATTTCTTTTGATGAAGCTGTAATACAAAGGAGTTTTTCTTTTGAAAATTCAACCCCACCCAACAAAAAAAAAACATAATAAAAAACAAACCCAACTCTCACTCCCTTGCAAGATCAAGATTCATTCGTCTGATTAAGGCATCTCCGTTCGCTTGGCAAAATAATACTGTCTGCAAGCAGCATGCAAAACGAAGGAACAACCAATGCCGGACCGGGCTAGCACCAGTGACCAGTGCAAAGCATAAAAAAGAACCAACCCAACCCACCCCGACCCGGTATGTTCAAATTGAACAAGCAAAGCACGGTGGCAAAGCCCGGAAAGGTAAAGGTATGCACCGACGCTTGTTAGGTATTGTTTGTTCGGATTTCTCTGCCTTTCCCTTTCGGTGTCTTTTTTTTTCGGGGTTGTGGAGTAGCCAGCAGTTAGCAATATCGCTCCCCTCACTTCCCCCCCTCCCTCCCCGTTTGTCCAAACATGGCCGCCCAAAGCCTCCCCAAACAATAATAAATTGAGATTGTGCTTTCGGGAGCACACAAAAAAAAAATGGAGCTGTTGCAGCACGCAAAGCCAAGAAGCCGGGTGGGGTTAGGCTGTTGCTTCTTTCGTACTGTTTACTTCAGCTTTTGCTGGTGTGTGTGTTTTTTTTTTCAATATTTTTTGTTTTGTTTTCCAACCTCCCCAAAAGGACACCAATCTGCTGCCGTAACCGTGTCGTACGCAGACAGTAGGACGTTTGGGAAAATAAAGACTTACCTTCCAACTTATGGTTTCCACAGCGTTGGGGAGGGAGATGGTTAGTTTCTTGAGGCTACTCATCCTCCTGAGCAAAAAAAAAGGTGTTCTTTCTTTGTCTTCTGTTTTTTCTTTCTTCCTTCCATGCTGTTGTTTTATATGTACAGCAACCACCAAGCAACTATGTAGCTAAAAAGCTGGCCTTTTGTTAACGTTTTTGAAACAATGAGTGTCCGGCGTTTCCCGCCCATTCCGGGCAGCATGAGAGCTACGGTCTGGGCCGTGATTCTTCCATCACGCACAATGGTGCTTCCCAGCACCCGTTGGACACTTTTGTGAAAGGTTTTTCTTTCTGTTTTTCTTCCCCCTTGCTTTTCCGGACCCACTCGACTGCTCACTCTGCCCAAGCCAGCGTGCCAGCGTCAAAGTTGCAACCTACTTTGGGGTTTTGCCTTTTACAGCAGCATTTACCCACCGGAAAATCATTACACCACTAGCTGGCCAGTCATTTTGCAGCCAAGAATCAACGGGCGACCGGTGGATGAGGAAAAGCGAGTGCTCGAGAGCGAAGATGAAGCAACTAGCTCGTGCCCTTCGTCCCGCTTCATCGCACGGCTTCGTCCACTTTGCCCGCTATTAGCAACGGATGAATGGGACTGATTAGTCCCTGAAGCACACCGGTTTGAAGGATGTCGATGCAGCCCTACGCCCTACAGGGACCGGATCGGGCCAGCAAGGGGAATCGGAATGTAGCGGAAAGAATCCAACTATAAATGGACTCATTAATATGAAGCAGCCAACCTCCCCCGGGTCGGGGTGGGAGTGCCGGTTCGCTTCCAGGAAAGTGCCAGACGACCGTTTAAAGTAACGTTTGCCTTTAGCCGCCGTCTGCCCGAAGCAAGAGGTCCGTCCATTTGGGGGACGTTTGGGGAGTTTCGCTTTAGCCCAAAACCTTTCTTCAAGGGAACCGACGAGGTAGATGAAATATTTCCATGAATATTGGATGTGATTAGTTTAAGTCGAATCGTTTCACATTTTTTTTTTCTTCTCATTCCCGGCACCCAATATTGATGTGCTGAAGGTGGTAAGGGTTAAGCCCAAAGTGGGCTAAAAGAAAAGAAAAAACCGGAAGCAAAATGGCTCCTGATAAGACGCTTCATTTTTCTTTCCGCACTACAGCGCTTCCTGCTCGTTAATTATGTACGTCGTAAAAACTATCATCAACTTTTTGTTCTAAGGAAAACCACACGCTGGTTGGGTTGTGACCGAAGGAGGATGGCTATCATTAGCAAACAAATCATTTAGCTGTGATTAAATTAATTTCTACAAAATGTATCACGCACCCGCAGCAAAATGTCTATCAGAAGCTAAACAGAACTCCTGCGTCCGATGAGCTGGTGCTGACATATTTCTTTCGCACATCGCTCATCGCTAAAATCAATCGATCTTCGATGCGTCCAGTGACCCTTCCGAACATTGATCCAATGCTGCACAGGTTAAAGAAAACGCCAAATTTAATCGAGCTACCATCAATTTTAATTAGCACACGGCTCATCAATTTTTCCACCCGCTCGAGCACACCGAAACACCGGCGTCGTAAGCGGATCAATGGATAAATCGTTCAACCTCCCACATCTGGCACATCTGCTTGCTCAAATGGGTGGCCTAAAAAGTCTTGGTCAAATACATTTTGCCCGACATAATCGCGTCTTCAAAGACGCCCAACTGTTCGACTGTAACTGGACCGCTGTTATTAAAGCTGTTTGCGGGCAGCAAACGCAAAACCCAGCTCGAGAGCAATCTTAATTGTGCGCTTGCCACTCCTTTAGCGGGATCATTCGATTTATTCTACACTTAGCAGCACCCGTTTTGCTGTTTCGCCCGAGCTGGTTTGGTTACGGTGCAGATAAATAGACGAATGACGTCGTCGTGCCGCAAGTTGCACGATTCGCCAAACCCCGTAAGATGCAGTCGGTTGGGAATATGACACCACGAAATGTTGGCATTTAAAGCGATTTGAATGACACGACCATTTGCGTATGGATGTTTGCCTAAGGAGGTGCACGGTGCTACGGTCCTTCGGTGTGCCAACGGGCCGAAGTGATGACCGGGTGAGCGAGCAAGCTCCGAGGCAATCGTGAAGGAAATTATATCCCCAACCCACTCAGCAAACTGGAGCAAACTTTACCACGCAGCCAGCAGCAGCAGCAGCAAGGACACGATTTGCAGAAGCACCAGAAGCAGTCCCCGGTGTCTGCTTTGGAGAGTCCTTGCAAGCAGTGGAGTGTACTATTGGCGCTGGGTGTTAAAATTTGCGACTCGAACCGCACCAGTAATGGCACCGTTCCTGAAGGAACGTACTCGGCGGAGGTGTACATCCTGCGACAGACCGTCCGCATGTCTTTGTGCCACCAGCGTGAACAGACACGATTTATGGCGAAGTCCGTATCTGACGGCCTGCGCACACCCACACACACATCCACAAATACGGGTTGGACACATGCATCGAAGTGCGCTGACGATTACTGCCATCCCTGCGTGCAGGGGCTGTTTTGCTTGAGTGAACAAGTGAGCGAACAAGCGAAACCGGTCTGTGTTGGAAAACTCTCGTCCACGACGTAGCCACAAACTCGGGTGCAGGACATACTCAAAGTATAATCCGCACGTAAGGATAGGTAGGATTGGTGCCAAGGATTGGAATGTTTTAATTAATATGTAATCTCATCTGATTAAATAACGGACCACCTTTCCTACCGCACCTCTTTTAGCACGTGTCTTATGAAGGTGAAGGAATCCGTTCAGCGTTCAGGGTTTTTGTGTTGTGTCAAAACGGGCGCGAGACACGTTGGCGTTGTCCTTTCCACGAAAATGCCTTACCAATAGCGCAGGCATTAATTACAACGATCGGCACCGTACCGTACCTGTGTCGCACCGGTACCGGTGGGCCGTAGCATGTGTGTGTGTGTGTGTCTGTTACGAACTGGAGGTTAAATATAATGAAACCCATCATTATCATCGGCAAGATTTTGCCATAAGAAAAAGGTGAAAGATTCCCCTGATCGGAGGGCGGGTCAGCAAATTGGATATTCAGGTTCGACTTTAGCGCTAACCATCCCAAGCTGATTAGGGGATTTTAGGAAATGGTTTCACTATTTTTTTTTTCATTTTATCTTTTTATTATTTTCATATCTTAAAAATTCTTTCCTTCATAGTTGATCTAAGTTTGAGTGAAGTTTTATCATTATTTTTATCAAATGTGTATAATTACTAAATTAATCATAATTTTAATTGGTTCTAAACATCTGAGGCAATTACTATTAGCATTCGGTGAATATCGTAGTTCATTGTTCACTAAATCAAACCCCTATCCAGCCACCACAAGATCCAACATTATGTAAAGCAATAACAACAACCGGGTAGGTAATAATTTTATCAAACCTGTTCCTACCACCGAAGCTCAGGCACACCGGCACACCCGGTCGGTCACGAGATAAAATTGGCCACCATTGTTTAGGTGGAAATCCACCACCACATGGATGGTACCGAAGCTCAGAGGGGGACTGGGTGGTGGTAATAGAAAATACCTCCCAGAAAAACATACATACACAAAAGTCACCGTGGGTAGCGCAACTGCACCACTGCGCAAAACCCAAGTAAATCTCCATCCTTGCGACGGCATAAATGTCCTTCCCATGTCCGTGCGGATACGATGAAAAGGGGGATAATTAGTCGCAGGCTAGTTCCATTGCCACACCATTCACTAATAGGGGAGAAGGGAAGGGAAAAAGGTCCGTGGCCGGGGGTGGGGGAGGGGTGAGGAAAACACTGTAAGCCCAGTGACCAGTGCAGCGAGCGTTCAGATCCACGGTGCGGTCTCGAACAACACACGGACTCACTAATTATATCGAATTAGCATGGTTGAATAATTCAATCAAATTTATCGAGGAAAGGTAATTAGCACTTCTTCATCCAAATTAGTTCGCTATTAGTGGGTAAAACTTTAGCTTCCTGGACTGCACCGGACAGTGGGGAAGCCGAACCGAGTGGCCCGACCGGTGGGCACCAATCTCCGACAATCCAGCGATAAGATGCGGGTGACGATGAACATATTCGGCTAACCACAGAACCTCTGCGCCGGTCTTTATAAAAAGACCCGTGCACGACGTGTCTAAAACCGAGCCATCTCGACAGTCGGCCGGTGTACAGGTCTGTTCCAATGTGTTCCAACATTCCACTCGCGTTGGGAACGTCCCAGCGTGCAATGAAGCAAGAATACTGAGCGGCAAATTATCTTCCCATCCAAAAACCGATCAAGTTCCCAGCCAATGGTGCTTCTAATGTACTATTGATGAAATGCAATGCCTCCTTTGCATTCGACTGTGGACACACAATCGCTTCAAAGTTCATTGAATTCCCGGCAAAGCACGGCTATCGGCTTTCAAACGACTTCCTCCAGAGCAGTCGCTTTATAATGAACTTCAAATGCCTGAGATTCGGATGGGAAAGATGGCCGGGAAGTTGAGGGAAATAAAATCTAATGGAAATAATATCTGCACCAGTCGGTGGCCACACACCGTGAGCAAGTTATTCCCCAAGAAAACCAGATCCCCATCCCGATGGCAATTGGTGCGGATCGCTCGTGCCATTAACGATCGGTAATATGCTCGTGAAATTATCGTTATCATTCGGTGCACTTTTGGGACCAAAACTGGGCGACCCACAAACCTGATACGGACGATGACGATTCCGTCGCTGGCATGGAATGGTAACGGCTGTGTGCGTCTCTAATTGACTTCTGGCGTACGGAAAAACGCTGCTGCCGGGACAAGACAGAGCAGGAACGCTTCCTTTTCCCAACTACCGTGCACGTTGGATCTGCTCGGCTAATGGTTTGGAAGTATCGCTGTGGAAGTCCCTGTCGTGCGTCCCGTGTGCGCACACGTGTCTCACTGGGCAAACCTCTAATGAGTGCTACCGCCAGATGGCTTTTTGGGGTTCGTTGGTCCCGGTCCGGTTTACGGCCACTGGCGTTCACGAATGTACGCCAACGATTAAATTACCACGGCTATTGCCACACAACATTTTGGGCCGCTCGCTTCTGTTGCATCTCGTGCGGTCAATCGTACAGACTTGCAATATTATATTGCGTCTTAGCGATAAAAATACTTTGCGACAACTTTTCTCCTTGGCAAGCTGTGACATTCAGCACAACATTAAGAGAACTTTAGCAATATATTGTTTCGTAGAACAAAGTAAGAGTCAATTGGGGCAATTGTTTATATTTCATTAAAAACATATAATAAATTATATTTAATCTATGAAAATTGCTGTAACTTTTATATCAAACTTTCTCCCAATTTGTTCCATCCAAGTTATATATTGCCAAAAGTTCCAGTCCAAACTACGTGTATACAATTTGCTCAGTTAAAAAGTTTCAGCTTTTCCGGTTTTAAAAACAAAAAACCACAATTAATCGATAAACTTCATCCACACAATTTGCCCCTACACCAATGGCGAATCCATCAAAAAATTAATTGCTATCAACGGAACAGATGTGTTGCTGCTTTTCTGCCGAATGATGGTGAAATATTTCGCTACATGAAATTCACCCGAAACGTTTGAACGATGATTCTTTCGTCCATAATCGGATTTTAAACGCTTGCACGAGCAGTGCGTGAGCAGTTTATGATGTAAGTCACATTAAAAACAATATCCATGTGGCACCGAAACCACACAAAAGTTTTCGCTTTTCCATACGCGATCGATAGTTTCACGATGCGTTGAAAAGTTTCATGAGAATTTTACTGAAAGCAGGAGATGAATATTAAATCTATTTTTTGGATGGAGTCTTTATTTTACATGTGTAAATGATTGCATATATATCTAATAGTGGATTCAATGAAGAATCATCGTAAAAAGGCTTTAATTTCGGAAGGCTTTTCACTCGCATACCGTTCGTACTAGCATAGACCATTGAGGAACAAGATTGACATACCATCCTAGCCACCAATTGTTCCACAGACGAGCAACCCAATGAACCTTTTGCGAGACTCAAACTTCCGTGTACCAAAACACTCCCAATGCTTTCCCGCACATCACACACGAAAGCACAAAATCCCAACGAATGGTTTCTATTGCTCGTCTCGGCTTTACAAGAGGTTTGTGTATCAACCCCGTCAATACCGACTGACGCACTCCACCGTACTGATGAACCCTGGTCTTTAAACGACCAACAGGGATGAAAACCTGCCAAACATTACCCCGCCAGCACACACAGCAATTGTGTGCCTTGACGTTCGACCACCGACGAGTTGGGGTGTCGGCCTATCGGCCGTACATTAGGCGCCGGGCCAATTATCAGGTCTATCAGCAGAAATCACTACGAAGGAAACGGTAAGGATGGTTTCCATCCGTAATGCCACCTGGGGGCTGGGGAACCATTTAATCCCATTCGATGCCTACATCTTACGCACTGGTACGGGTGCCAGTTGATACAATGTGATCGAAATTCATCCCCACGAACCAGTGATGAGTCACGGACACAAATCTTTAGCGGCGACAAATCAATTCTACGGGTGTGTGTGTGTGTGTTGGTGTGCCGTGGCTTTGTTGCGAGTGCCGTGTGCTGTTGATAAGCCCGCCACGTTTGTCTTATGGTGCCTGTTACGGTACCGGCCCTACATGCAGGCTTACATGCAGGCCTTGGGTACGAGTGATTTACTCCGGGCCGTTAGACAATCAGACCCTTCCGACCCAAAATACGTCCAGGCTGCGGACGTCAACCATCATGGCGGACGGACGATAATCGAATGATACGCTCGTACTGGCAAACAACAAACGCATCAATGCGCTCGTCAACTTATGTTAACAGGACACACGGCCAACCGTTTGAAACGCTTGCCGATGGCGTTGTGGCATTTCCTTGGTGTACGATTTGTTGTTATTTTTTTTTATTTCTCGGCTCGAAGACGGAAGTCCCGATCTCGATAGGACCGACTACACACAACACAACCACGATACACGGTTGTAACACGTACTGTGGTTTGTTCTGTGCCTGTGGAGGCAAAGGAGTTTCCCGAGTGCTAGCAATCGGACAATCGACACGGTGGCAGCTGTGTGGAAGTAATTCACAATTTTTCTCCATCATGACAACCATTCGAACTGGGCGTACTGGGTGAGCGGGCACCGTTCAGTGTTGCAACTGCTTTGGAGCTTAGCAAAGCTTTTTCTCACATTTAGTGGGCGGAAGGTTTTTCTTTTTTTCCACCCGGAGCGCCTTTTTATTTCCTTCCAGCACTGTTACGAATGAAAAACGTTTTGTAGCGCATACACATACACCGGCCGATCGGGGAAGACACTATCTATCGCGCCGCGGACAGCTACATAATGCCGATTTATGGGCCATGAAAACGTTTTAAGGGCTTACCGGCTAGCCACTAAACTCACGCACGTGAAATGACGCGTTGGGTGATCACGGTTTCGGTAAAGCTAACGTGTGTGTGTGTGTGTTCTTTTCGGTATGGACGGTTTTCCAAGAACAAGAGTCACGGCCAAACTTTCGGCTAAATCTCAAAAACCCAAACTCGTACCGCTACCATTTCGTTACGTTTGGCTGCATTCGGTAGAAATATAAGAAAGCGATACAGCTCGGTACCATAGTACCGTGTACTTCTTTAAATGGTAGTAAAAGCATATTTTTGCCCGTCCATTTTCTCCATTAAAGCTGCTCCGCAGAACGATAAAAGATGGCGACCGAGGATCTATCCATCATAACGAAGCAGCTGAAGTAGACAACAAAAGGCGCACTCGCTCACAGGAGGTTGATGCTTATTTTTATTCCTTTCGGGTAGGTCATCAACGTGAATGGTACGGCTCTTACATCACTAGCACTTGTGCTTGTACGATGGTTTCGCTTCTAAGAATTATTCGATTTTTGGGATGTTGATGCGTTTTTCGGTTGACAAACATCACGCATAGCTTGAGGTAGAATGTCGTCATGTACCATGGCTCTCGTACTCGATCGATCAATCGGTTCCATTTTTACCACTTGATCCGATTTTCGGCGTCACGATTTGGATGGAACAAACCGGTTGTGATTTGTACTGATTTGGAACGCTTTTTTCGAATGCTTGCACACATTGCTTTTCCAAAGATTATGACTTATTTATTGCGTTAAAGTTATGTTAAAGTACCATCAAGTTCAATAGTTGAAATTAATTTTTCAGAGTCAATGCTTCTCTCACTCATATTTATGACCCATTTTCACAACAAAAAGGAATTCCATCAGGTGTGCGATTAATGATTCAACTTTTACCTAATTTATTCACCAGCTGCCGAGGTAACGCGTCTTAATAAACGAACCCAGCCAAACATCCCTTAATCAACCGGCAATTGCAATTGCACTAAGTGCTACGGTTGATTCTTGCCTTAGGTTTCCTTGCCAAGTCAAAACCTTCAAGCCGTCAGCACGGTACGGCTCCATCTACGAAAGTTCGCCTAAATCAAAGCGTCAGCAAATGGTAACCTTCGGGCATAAGTTTCCCATTTTCCAAGAACCTTCATTAGCGTTACTCGGTTGCACGGTGCACCTAAGCTGTGCGTCGGGCAGGTGTCGAGTACTAGCAGGAAAAGACGCTGGTAAACAACTTTACCCTCGCCACACACACACACACACACACACACACACACACACACACCGGCAGCAGTAACAGGAAACCCGATGCCATGAAATTACTTCCAATAACTTTCACCTTTAACACTTGGCAACCTTGCTCTGTTTCAAACCGTCGACCGATAATTACCAGTATGGGAAGGTCGTCTTCGTCGTCCTCAAAAGCTGGCACCAAATCTTTCTGGTTGCGTACGTACCAAAGATGGGACCGAGCTCGCTTCTAGATAAATTGTGATGTTTAGCGTGAATTGCTTCGTTTGCTGTCATTTGCACATCCCTGGCTACATACATTTCACCGTACACCGGAAGACGTGTACACCGGGTGTGTTGCATGGCTTTCATCAATGTTTTGTACCTTCCTGTACACGTACTCGCATCGTACGCACGCATATATGAAGGTACAGAGTTAATTTCACGCTGGTTTACGCAAGGTTTTCCGCCACGCAACATCTTGCTCTGCTCGGCAACGTGTTCACATGTTCCGGTAGTGGAAAAAAAACTGGACGAACACAAAGCGGAAACCCGGATCCAGATGCGTTATTTGCAAACGTCCGGTGAGTGAAATTAAACACAACGAAACAAAGTAAATCAATGCAGGGTATTTGTAGGCCTTTTTGAAGGTACTAATGATGTTTGCTTTAATAAAATTACTTTTCTCGCTAGCTAAATGTATATCCAAAATGAAGCCCTTCATTTCCTGTGATGATCGACATCATAACTTTTAGTTGGACATTTATGTCTAAATCTATACTTTCAGAAATCGCAAAGGAAAGCTTTGCTTAAGTTCGCACTCAATTGATGATTTTTTTATCCCAATTCTTTATATCTCAGCTAGATCTTCGATTTAAACCTATTGTCCCATGATCCATTATTTCCGTTATGCTGGATCGTTACGATCGAAACCTCCTTTTTCTCCACCAAAAAGAAATAGTATTCTTCCAATGATGTAGCTCTTGCTTTATGTTGGAAGCCACGTTGTAATCCATTGAACTTCATTTTAAAAATAGAAACCCCCAGCTGCAGGAAAATTCAACTCACCTTAATTTCGCTATGCTCCAACAGCACTCTTA
>STHB01008837.1:0-14578 GCA_018908115.1 Anopheles rivulorum | reverse complement strand
GTGGCAGAAACGGGACACGGCCAGGAATCAATACCACCACTACACGCGGCTCAAGTGATTACCGCTTTCTCTGCAGACTTCCGTGTCATTTGTCATGGGTTGTCTTTCTTTTTTCTCTCCCCCTCCCGCCCCCCTCCCCTGGCGTTTTTTCACGCCAAGTGGCCTGCTAGTACGGCCAACTACAGAAAAAAAGGCTTCAGCAAAGGTCAAAGAAACCAATTGCTTGTTTCAGGTTCATTCCATTACGCTTTCCTTTCAAAACTTCCATTCCGAGCGTAGAAACGTCGCCATTTCCGAATGCCAGGAATCCCGTTAAAAGTAATCCGTCCGCTCCATTAAAATAAGGTTAATGCGTGCTTTACAACGCACCAAGCGAACGAACCCGCGACGTGATGCATAATTGTACCAACGACCAGGCGTCTCCATCGCGCGAAGAAAAGGCCACAAAATTTTGCTCCCCGACACGGAAACAATTCGCGCCCATTTCTTCCAACGTTTCACTTAATAAAGCTCGCATGTGAATGGGTGCGAACCGTGCTAGGAACGAAATATTGCGCACGATGACGCAACGTGAACGGTGCGAGGGATAAGGGATAAACCGTCCATCGAAGGATTACGCTGCTTTGAAGGTAATAAATTCTGGACATCCTCCACAACCAGCCATCCAGCACTGTCGTTGCGTTGCGATTCCGGTGCGGCAGAAAAAGCCAAACAGGCTGCCAGCAACATCCAACATCCAACAGAATGCGTAATGCCGAACCATAATCACTCTGATTGCCGAGCAGGCGCTCGTGTCTCGTGCTGTAACGAATAATAAAATGAAAAATGCTGAACGATCAGCAAAGCCTATTACGAGCACTTCGCTTGATTGATTGAACGGAAGTAAGTATCTACGCCATGGCCTTGATCGGGAGCAAGCTCACACGGTGAACCAAACCGTACACACCGAGTTTGCTTGCTCTTTTGCCCAAATGAATCACGTTGTAACTAATTACCGGGCTTACGGCTAGAGTGGAGACATACTTTTGGGCGTATGAAGTATATTTTACTACTACACGGCAAACGTAATCCATTTCATCTTTCACGTTTACTGTGCGATTTTACCGCAACATAAAACAATACACACAGCAGGAATATTAATATTAGCGTATATGGAACAACTCCATTTGATCCAAGGTAGAACCTAGAACCAATCTGCGAACCTACAAGTTTGATGAATATTCTGACCAAAATAAGGCTCGGTGCCGGTCCAGTACAGTAAACAAATGTCGATCCATTTGCTATGGAATGTAAAAATATAATCAAAATTTAATCTTATTTCCCAACTAGAACAGTTCCATAACTCTAAATACCTACATCCAGATCCAGATTGCTCTAGATTCAATGCATCCACGGACGCGCATGGACAACAATGAAAAAAAGTATTCAAAGAACCATTGTTTGCCAACACTGTTGTCCACCTTGCACAACCAAAACCCTTCCCACACATTATCTGCGATGCCAACACAGGCGAAACACTCAAAAATAACCACACCACATTGAGCCCAGCTGGCCCCACCAACGTGCCAAACCATCGGTGGGTTCGATTAGAAAAGTTGCGAAACGCTTCCATCGCAACACAACAACACCAACGGGTGCAAAAGTTACAAAACTACCCCGTACCCGGGGAAAACCCGGTTTTGCACCACGTTCTCGATGGATTCGATGGAACAAAATCGTTTATGCTAAATTTCTCCCATCAAAGAAGCACAAATTGAAGTTTAATTCAAAATCCGTAACCGAAACGGATCCGTAGCTACCGCCTCACCGACCCCTAGCTCACCCTTTTACAGCTGAGCGAGAGTCTGTGTGTGTGTGTGTGTGTGTGTGGGGGCGGTGTGGGGAACATTTCACGAATTGGTCGGTAGTAGTTACCAACCCTTGTTACCCGTGATGTGCAACTGTCAGTGAAATCATACAATGTTCCACTTTGGTAGTTGCATTTTCGGAGCAACGGTGGCACCCGCCATTTTCTTACCATCCCATTTGCTGCCGAAAGATGAAAAGCCATGATTGGCTCGGTTGTATTATCCCGAACAAACGATCCCAGCACCGGATTACGGCCAGGTACCGGTGTTACGTTTGCTTGTGTCACTTTTCGATCAACCATCGTCTAAACTAACGACCCAACAAACACTCGGCAGCACTGTTTTGCTGTTCTTTTTTTTTTCCTGTGTGCTTTCATCGTCATTCCCTGTTCCGGGTTTTAGCTTTTACTGCGCTACTCCCTAACCGGCACCAGCGAAAGGTGGTGATGGTCCGTGCACCGTGCAAAGCAGCACAAAAAGCAGCAACAGAAAGAAGTGACAGGAAGCTGGCTCAAATGAAAAGAGAGAAAAAAAAACGCAAGCAAAAACGAATGCTTCCGAAGCTGCCAGAAGGCTCTGGTCGACGCTTTTTCGGACCGGAACATGAATTTTCTTATTTCATGAATCGCGCTTTTTTTGTTTTGCTTGCTGTTGTTATTTGTTCCATTTTTTTTTTTGCTTCTATTTTCCTTAGGTTCAGTTTATTTTTCCCTCCCAATAGCTTCCCCGTTACACAATGGGCAAGGCGGAATAAAACCGGATACTAAAGTGCTTGACGGTCGGAAACAAACGAACAAAAAACCTTCACTCCTCCATATCGCATACCCAATAAACCTGCAAGCGAAACAATGCAAACTTGCACCACGCAAGGTAACTTATGCACTTTCCAGTGGCAGAAACGTACCCTGAAACACAGTACCATGTTCTTTGAACAATTTCTTTTCCCCTAGTTTGCGCCGTACCAGAAAACAAAGCTGATGGATACAATTCGCAAAAGCCTCGAAGGTGGATTTTCTTTCCAAAAGACTTTGACTTTATGTGTGCTATTCAATCTTTATTCTTTGCTCCGTTGGAAGTTCAATCGCCGAATTGAGTTTGCATCTACTTCCGGTCTTATCTTTTTCTCATCAATTGCCTATGCCTTGGATCAATCTGGGCTGTGGTAAATGCACTCGAAAAAAAAACAAATCCCACAAACTATTGTTGCAAAAGTGTCTGCTAAAGTGTTGTTTCGGAAGCTGAAATTGTGTGAAGCACCAACAACATCGTTTACTGCCCCTAATATTTTCCGACTGCAGTTTGAAGAAACAGTCACGCTGAACAAATTTTAGCAAACACATTCCTCCGAAACACCTCTCAACAATCGGCACTTCATAAAACAGGGCTCCAGCTTTCGAAGAACTATTTCGTGCTGTTGTAATGTTGTAATTATTAAATCAACACCCTGCAGCCTTGCGCAGTTCGAGAAAAGGTGCCAAATGATGCTTGAAGTTTACTTTATTTACCACTTTGGAAACTTTCCCCCCAAACTTAAACTCCATTTTATGCTGAAAGGATTGCTACTCACCACCCTTGAAGCAGTACCCCACACAAGCAATGATGGTTCAAAATTGTTATTTTATGATGCAAAAACATTCCCTTAAAGATGGGTTTGTATTTAATTTTAATCTTTTATTAGAAACGAACAAACGACAATCATGATAAGGTATTTAATTATATTTACCTTATCGCAAAAAACCTCTACTGATGCAATAGAAAATAAATTACGATCAGCAACAGTCTTAAACGCTCTACTGTCACAGTGCGCTATTTCACATCTTAAGCCAACCATTTAAGATTATCACAGCAAATGGTTTCATTTCATCAATTCGAAATAAATTCTACTCAACCAGCTAACAATCGCGCTAGCACCGAACATCCATTCCAGCAAAAGCCGGAAACCGATGAGAAACTGCTGCAGTAAATTCACCGCTACCTTTACACGCCTGGCAAAACGCCTGGCTTCAAATGGGAAACGAGAATGTTAACATACCAATTATCCATGTTTCTGTAATTAATCTTCGATCATTTACCATCACCCACAACGACGACGACGACGACTACACCGACAACGACGATGCCGACGACTCGGCAAACGGATCGAGAGACAAATGTCTTGAAATTTCGCACAGCTGTTGCACCGAGCATAACGACGCATTAAGGTAGATGCTCCCGATCCGCTGGCCGGGCCCATTCGCCCGAGCACACCGGGAAGCAAACCGAAGAAACACCCAAAGGTATGCCGGCTTGTCGATGGTACAGCCGAAGATTGCGAGCCGAAGGATCGAATATCCCAACGACCCTTCGGAAGCCGCACAATCGACCCTTATTGTTTGGCACTATCAGCGAAGAAATCAGTCCACCAAAGTCTCGGGGCGTTCTACCGTTTCGAAAGATATCGACTAAAGGGATCCTATCGTTGGCATCGTTAATTGAAGTGACAATCATTCCCTCGCGTCTAGTCTGGTGAAGGTGTGTGGCGCAAGGGCGAGAGTAACGAGTAGCACACTTGTTCCAATTTAAGGAGCATTCCTTGCTCCTAGATACTGATCCAAGGTAGACAAAACACCTTTTCCCAGCGGCCAAACGAATAGAAACTGTGCAACAGTGCTCGCCGTGCCGAGGACGCGACGACGATTGGACGTACGGGGGCCAGTTACCGGCCACGTGCAAAGGTGAAAGCGAGGCTTTGCCAAATGTGGCAGGTTTAGCGGTTTGCCACGCCATCCCATTCCCGCCACGCTGCGGCCCGTGCCGTGCCGTTGCCCTGTGCTGTAAACCGCACAACAACACGTACGATTAAATTCGCAAATAAATAAGTAATACCAAGCATCAGAACAATCGGTTCTTCCAGTCGGTGGAAACATTCGTCTCACCGTGGCGATGATGCATTCGGCTGCATTTTGCTCGAACAAGTGCCCTCGAACCCCTTGTCAGTCTTGTCGTGAGCGCCACGGTTGGGTTCAGTGTTGCTTCCCAGCAAAAGACGCAACATCTCAATGCAGCGTATTGCGGCAGATGCAGCACTGCACCGACACGCTCGCTCGCTCGCTCGCTCGCTCGCTCGCCGTGGATGCTGGATGTCGGTTTGCCCGGTGCATTTGATAAATTTACCCAAGCATCCCCAAACATGTACCGCAATATATGCACCGGTTGGCCGTCCCTGTGTCCCGGTGTCGTTCCATCGTACCCGCACCGTGCCATCTCGCGCCGGTGTCGATGGTGAGCTGTTTGCATCACCATCGTTGCCATTCCGTTGCGATAAGTAGAGAATTCGCTCGACGACTCTTGTCACCGGTACGTGCAGTGGTACTGCCGCTGGCATTACCAAGATCATGAGTACGATGCCGAACGACACCAGCACCCGAACCACCCGAGCGAACTTCCTCCCAGTGCCGCAAACCAGCGGATCGCTTTGTTTTGAATACATTTAATTAGTGTGAGCGAGCGTGTGCGAGTGCAAGGTTTACACGGGAAGCAAACATTACACAGTTTTGTGCCTGCTTGTGGCAGCTAGATCCTTGATAGTTTCCATGCAGCATGTGCCTCCCAGCAGCCACCGGTTCTGAGCTGCTCGGGCATTTTGATTTCCCACATCTAGCTGGGCAGATCGATATCAAAGCGATCGTTGTATCGTACCACCGGTGCTGCACGTGCACTTTCCGGCATGTTTTTACACATTGCTGTAACATCGCAATATATATAGATAAATTCTAAGCAGCTTAAAGATGGAAAGTAAAACACACTCATCGCGCTTCAAAAGATTATGTTTCATCAATGAGAAAAGCCACTCGAACGGAGGTTGTGATTGAAGTGTTGCATTGCTTCAAGCATTCAACCCTTTGCTGTTGGATGTATCGCCACATAATGCTATAATGCATCCGCGTACGTGTACGCTCAATGTTTCGGTTCACCACAACCATTTATCAATGCCACACCATTAAATGCTAATCTTCACCAATATTTTGAACTTTATACTTTTTTCCTCCCTCTTTTTTTTCGACTTTAAGCTAGCTTATACCCGAAAAGCCTCATATCGATCGGTTGGTAACATTTGTTTTCCATCTTTTTTTTTGTTTTGTTTTTGCACTTCGTTCACTGGAGCGGCTTTGGGTTGCGAGCTTTGAAAACCATCCACTCATTTGCGGTTACATGATTGAAATCCTATGTACGACTGCGATGAGCTCGTGGTCAGCAATGACCAGCGCCGGACCAGCCTGTGTGTGTACAGGTCATCATAATTTATCCATCCGGGTTTCCCGGGCTGTTTTAGTCGGCCGTATTGAAGTACCACGTAAAGGGTGAATTTGCTCCCGGTAAATGCTACTGCTGGTTGGTGCTCCATCCCGGATGAGTTTGTGTTTCGTATCTCACAGCGTGTGCGTTCAATGAAATGTCCCGGCAAATATTCATGTTTTTTGTTTTATTTCCGTTCCGCCATAATCCCTTCCAACGTAACGAGAGTTTGTTTGCGATCGAAGCAACAGCTAAAATTCTCGTAACTTCACAGCAAAATGAATGCAACCCTAACATGCTGAGTTCCGAGCACCATACTCGACGGTAAGTAATGGAAAAAAGACGAGAAATATTTTACTTACCGGAGATTCTCCAAACGATGTGCATTTATTAAAGTGCTGTGAAATGGGAGGTTTAGATGAAAACCGCTCCTTTAATCATCTATACAAACGATAGACAGGTGTTTAAATAGACAAAGTTCCTTACAGAAGTTGTTAGATAAACTGTTACAACGCTGTAGTACTAAACAGGCTAATATAAACGACATAAGATGTTTAGCAACAAATGTCACAACGTCGTAGCTGCGATGTCACAGCTCGGTCTCTTTCGCTGCTACAACCCGAACAGGCAAACGTGCATTGTAACACCTCAATAACGTTAACTAATATAGCCGTTCAACTTTAACAGAAGTTAAACAACTTTGTACACTTATTTTCCATATAACTTACCTTTACGCTCTTTGGTGTTATTTTTCTCACGAAAATAACCTTTTGCAATATTTTTATCTTGTTTGATATGTGTTTGCATACTCGCCTTGCTTCAAATAAAAACGACCCCTGTTGCTAAGCCTACGATGAAGCATTTTGTGGTCCAAATCTCATGATTAAAACAGCGTAAGAAATCGTTTTAATTAATTTTGTGTAGAAATTCCTTTAATGAAGTTTATTTTCCATTCCGTGAACACCGTTTTTAGCCGAGAGAAATTCATGAGAAAATTTTACTCTTAAACATCACATTCTCCGTACCGTAGAAAAGGCTAATCATCATTACCGAAATCCGGAAATGTTTTACATCATTCGCTGAAACGATGAGACAAAAACCTGATTTCAACGAATGTTCTAATGAGTTGTGAAAGGGACATCATTATAAAGATATTTAAATTCAAATCAGGCTCATTTCATTCCCGTGTAACGATTCCCTGAACAGGTAATTATCAAGAGCATATTTCATCAAACCGTGCATCTTTCGAGAAATTACACTGTTAACAAACCACCCTTACCGTAATGAAAAAGGCCAAAGCTACTTTACGGAATTGCTACCAACGATTGCTGTCTCGACACTAAGTACAACTAGTTGCTAATTAGTTTCCGGTGTGTTAGCTGCAAATATGTCCTCTGTGCATGCTGTATGCTGCATACATCATTCCGTAAAAAACATTCACACAATTCCGACAAAACTGTGCTCCATGTTATTGCCTCGGGTGCGGTAAAGGATGTTAAATTCATCAAGAAACCGTTCGTTTTAATTTCATAATTGATTCGCCAGATATGCACTGCATTAACTCCTGCTAGCATGTGTTGCTGCTACGGACGACTTTGTGAATCGTTTGTTTCGTCCTGTACCGTCCTTAAAAAACAATAAATTTTCTCTTCAATCTTCCGTGCCATCCATTCGCTTCGTGACTATTCCGTGACAACAGAAATCTGTCATGCTAGCAGCGTACAGCTTCATCATACGAAGCAAAAAAATCGGTGCAATCACCGTCTGACAAACCGGACAAATCTGTGCATATGGACGGAAACGGCTTCTATAACACACGATTAAAAGTGAAGCACTGGCGCCTAGCTGATGTAGCGAACGAGCGCAAGAAACAACGCGAAGGCAACACAAGGCAACAGTCACCCGAAACCGTGAAACGCCAAATGAAGCAAAATACAATTCCATTCAATTCGAACCGCTCATAAATCTTCCAATCAAACGGCGAGAAACCGTTCGGCGAAATGGAAAATTGGAAATTGCCACTGCGACCACTTTGCTTCCCCGGGTTCGCTCATCATGGTTCCGCTTCCACACGCCCATTTCAACTCGCCCAGACTGGACAACCAACGATGGCAACGACATAGCGTTCCAGTGGAAATCCACTTCTTCCTTCTGGTTACAGTTTTCAATTCATTCAAAATACTGTTTTTCGAACTTGTCCGGGTGTTCGGAAACCTTCTTAAGGGGGGAAACAAATTCAGTTCCTTTGAAAAAACATATTCTTGTTCGTCGAACAAAGAATCCCCAACACATGCAACGCGCCTGCAAAAGGGCAATGAACTGGAAAATGTATCATACGAGAGAGATTTGTTGCACCTTTTGGGAAATGGAGTTGTTGTTTTGTTTCCTCTAAGCAGCTTTTTCGACCAAAGTCCATCACAAATTGAAGCTTTAGAAATTGCCAGCATCATAACAAAATAACCGACTGGCCATAATTTTATCGATGTTTAATTTTACAACCAGCCCTGGCAAATAGATCACGTGAAAACTTACGAATCGAATCGCAAGCAGCACTATGCAAAAAAACGATACTCCCGAAGCTCTTTTACTTTCTCTCACTCTCACTTTCTCTCTCTCTCTCTCTCTCTTTTTGGGCTCCGTGATAAAATTTCTTCCACCTACCTTTCCTTTCATCAAACGACCTCACTGAGCTCCAATCTTGGGCGGTGGGTTTCGGATGAAGGAAATTGAAATAATGTATTCCGAATTTATTCTCCACTTGAAATTTATTTACACTCGTAAAACTTTATTGTGCTATTCGGATGGGCCGTGGCAAAGCTCTCCCAGCAAAGCTGTCCCTTCCTTCGGGCACAACAAAACTTGGGGCCATCGATCGCTCACACACCCACACGCCGTTGCGCCGTAAGCTGCCACCGCTCCGAGGTTTGTTTGTTTACTCTCTTCCCATCATTTACTGCCTGCAAACATGTGCAAATGCGGCCAGCACTGGACGGGTGGGCACCGGAACGGCCCACAATGCATGCCTGGATAGGGGATAAGCACATCCCGTCCTATACGCTCACACTGCACGGCACACAGACGCAACAGAAACGCAACTGATCAAAAATTACGTAACGAGCTTTTCCGGACTTACATTTTTTGCAGCTCCATGCAGAAGTCGAGCATCCAAGAAGAGGAGAAACACCGGAGACACACAAACACACACGTAGAGAAGAAAAAAAAACATTAGCTAAAACGAAACCCAGATTGAAGGTAGAATTTCTGAACCATGTTTCGTGGTGCACAATTCACCCACCGGATTTGGAGCGCCGGGTGGGTGTAGGGTGGGACCGGAAAAAGGAACAGTCGTAAAATTGTTGAATTATGAAGAAGGTAGCAGGCCCGTCATCAAGTTTTGGGCTCGGCGTTACTTTAGTGCGGTTAATCGGAACGCAAGTTAGATCCACCAACACAAGCCTGTTTTGGCTGGCCGAGAAGCTTAAAGCTTGCCGTACAATCACAGCACAGTACACACACACACACAGCACGAGCTAATGTTGAAAGATTTCCACTAAATTTCCATTTCCAAACGAATAAACCCTATAAATTCGCGTCACACGAAAGGGCCGCCGAACATGGAGACTTTGGCACGGTGCAGACGGACCAGCGGTCCCTCGCTAACTGCCCACAGCAAACGGCTTGTGCATTAAGAATTAGAGAAGTACCTTCGAGGGTGAAGAATTTTTAATAAGCACTGTTGGCACCCAACGTGCCATGTGGCGCAACGGCCACGGCAAAGCAGCCAGAGTAAAACAAAAAAAAAACACATACAAAACCATCTTACAGCAACCGTGTCGTGAATCGTGTACCCATCACACTGTGCACACCTTGCCGAAGCGTACCTTAGTCAACATGCCGGCCATCTTTGCAGAACTTCTTCCACCGGGAGCGACCGGGATATTTATTTGGGTTATAACTTTCGTGCCACCGAACACGAACTTTGACCCTCACCAGGGAGCTTTGCGTTGTACGAAGAGGGATGAAAAAAAAGTGATACAAATCCCCAACCAACCAGCCAGCCAGCCAGCCAGCCGACCGGTCAGCTCCAGGGTACAAACCGCTGATCGACGGCCGTGACTGCGCTCTGCCCCCAATGTCATTCTGCAGAATTACGAGCCATAAATTATGTATAAATCATTTACTTACTACTCTGCGTCCTTTATTAGGCATTTTGTGTTAGACCGGAGAAATATTATGTAAATTGGGTTACGGATTTTCCCATCGCTGCTTCACCTTGCGCGCTTTGCACCCCGTTTACCTTCCTTACATCCGCTTCACATGACGAAGGTGAAAACTACCTGGGGCGAGAAGATTCATATTCTCCATCAGCATCCACCGTACGGCCAGCTCTAATCCGGTCGGAGGATTTTATTTTTTGTTTCCCTTTCTTTCTCACCTGCCTCCGCCAAACTCACCTTCCACGAGTCGTTGCGTTATGCGATCCGAATAACCGGCCCGAGCAGCCTCCAATTCGAAATCAACCAAATAGAATTTGGGGCCCCAAATCGTTACGACCATTTGGGCCCGGGGAATGGAAAATCCATCCGAAACCATGTGCTAAACTTCCGAGACATGGGGACAAAAAAGCATCCCGAGGATGTGTCCTCGCTCTGCAAAGGACCGGATACCGGCTATCCGGATGCCTCGACTCGACGTCGCTGCGATGCATGCAAACTTACATACTCACCCACCGCTCACGAACCGCTCACGAGCCGACCAATCTAATCATCCAGAACCCGGCATCGGCCCGCCCCGGCTTCAAATGCTTCAGGGCTGGCGGACCATCAACGACAAAAATGGCGATCCGAAATGGCCGGGTGGCCAGCGAGAAGCAGTAATGGTGGAAGCTATCTGTCGGGAATACGGTTCCATGGAATTGGAAATCAACGTTTCCTTTATCCCTCGAGCGGAGAAAAACCCGCCACCGAACAACTCATTCCCGAATGACAATGTTGAGGGCGGTTTTGTGAAACGAATGGCACTTCTGCTCCCTTGCTGATGTCGCATCGCCGACAGGAAAAAAAAGAAACTAATACAATGAACCACTCTCAAGCCGAAATACAACCCTGAAAATGTAAAACATTTCCATTTGCCAACGAAACTGCAACTGAAAGAATGGAATTGAGAATGCGATAAGTTAAGATATCGTACGAATTCCGAACGGTGCTTAACTGCTGATTTAAACGACCGGTAAACAAATAGCTAGCAGCTAGTATCAAACTGACTGGTGCTTCAAGGATTCTTATACTGGCAATTTCAAGTCCTTTTGCAAGAGCACTCAATGTAAAGGAAACGTTTCTTCCAACTCCAACTTAATTTCAACACTATGTACTTAATGGCAAAATGTCCGGAAACGTCTACATTCCGTCACTCTTGCTTCTGGTTAAAATAGTTCCTTCCTTTATCGTTACAATCCTCGAATGCGTCGAATCTCCTCCATCAAAGATCCGGAGATTCAAAATCTGGCCAATGCTTTCAAAGAAAAGAATACACCTTTTCATCGCCCGTTCGCCCAACGCGTCCCCATGGTGAGGACAGAAATAAAGAGAAGCCCAAATGTGACAGAAGTAACACTTTTCTGCTGACTCTCGCATCTTCTGCTGATCGGTTTTACCCGCTTTCACACTAAACGGTGCTGTCTTGCGTGTCATATTTTTTTCTCTCATTTCTTCCCTCTTTCCCTCTCACTCTCTCTCTCTCTCTTCCTCTTTTGCAACATCTTCTTTTCGGTGTGAAATTTTCTCATCCATGACCAGCGAAAGAAGTGACGCCGATCGGACGTATCCCTGCGATTAGGATCAATTTATTTTCAATTTTACGCTGAATAACTATCAATTTAGCGTACTTCCGTTCCGTGAGCGAATAGTATCAGCGTCTCTTTTTTGCTTTCTCCTTTTAAGTTTCTTTTCCTCACCCCTGCTATTTTGTAACCACCCAACGTCCCACTTTTCGCATCTCGTTCCGTCCACTGTGTCATGAATGTTTGATGCTGTTGCTTCACTTCTGTATGGTTTGCCTTGAACTTCTTAGGAGACATCCTCGATCTTCGTCCACCGTGCTTGTCGTAAGCCTTCCGAGACTTCTGTGGCAACGATACTCGGTGGCAACGATACTCACCAAAGCCTCCAATCATCATCTCAACCATACACACACGGAGACCCAGTGCCATTTTTCCATCGCTAACTCTTTCTTCGCATGCAACAAGAATCGCTCTTCATTCGACGAACACCATCGTCCACAGTCAGTCGGTGGTGCAAAAGTTGTATTTCCATATAACTCAATCACACACTTCTCGGCCACAACACAAGCGCGATGGCCCAACCAACGTACGGTAGCATCGGAAGTCCTCGCTTTAATCCGGTCCGTACGATGACGATGACGACGACGACGTATCTGCCGGCATTTGCATCGCTGCCATCAAGGGTGTACTCGGAAAGAGATAATCTTCCTCTCAACGTACGTGAAGAACCGCTGCCAGCCGCTTCCGATATTCGACCGGGATTAGCGAGACAGAAGCGATTTTCGTCCCGGACGTATTCATTCCGTGTAAAAGCAGCAACAGTTTCCGGCCTCCCTGGGAAGCTCACGACTCAATCGCACTTGCAACCGCCCTGCTGCTTGGGGATAACTGGTCCATAGTCCAAAGAGCATTCTTCATGAAGAAAGAAGGCGACATGTCATGTTGCAAAGGGCAATGGGGCGAGCAAAAGGGGCCACCGGGAGAGCGTCTCCGGCTACTGAGCGAGCCCTGCGTCTGTCGCACACGTGCATGGACACGTGTGAGTGTAGTAGCGAAATGTCTGCTCGGTGTTGGTGAAGAAATTTCAAGAATCCACATGTCACCATCCATTCATTCCGAGCCAATCCTCCACCAGAATTGGGACGTTCGCTTTGAAGCTCGTGCGAAAGTTGCTTTACAGGCGAAACCTTGCACTCTCCCTCCTAAGAACGCACCCGGCCATAGTCGTTGGCAAAAGGGTCAAGGTGCAGTGAAAAATTCCCATCGTTTGTCCATGACGCAGCGAGCGAACGATGACGGCGATGATGTACTACGGAGGACATATCCTGCCCTGCATGGAAGATGATGTTATTTCCCGAGAGGAATTATGTTTAGATTGAATTTAAGCTTCAGCTTCGTTACGCTTCTCTGCCACATCGGAACGGAGCTTCATGAAACACGCGGCCACAGCCCTGCAACGATGCCCGTGCATGCCCAGGGAATGATATGTTTTAGGGAGCAACTTTTAATATAACCTCCGTTCAATCTCCGCCCTGCCTGGCAGCGCCTCAACGACACGACGGTTTGATTTCTTTTGCCACCCTGTCAGGTACAATCCCTTGATTATAATTTAAAAGTTTTCTGGCTCCCTTCGCACCGGGCGCATTTGTTGCGACGCTACACTGAGGTTAATCAAATTAATAAACCTCACTAACGGGGACGCACGCTCACTAAACGAACCGATGATGTAAGTGACATCTCATGGAAGAGATGGTAATTCGTGCTTTACTCAACACGTTCAATACTTCCGATATTGCAAACAAGCTCATCTTCCTTCGTCTTATCAATCGCTGCTTGAGACGCTTCCTCATGGTCGTCTAAAACCTGAAATAACGCACCAAATCAGACAGCAACCCCTGAAACGAACTCTTGCCTGTGACGTGTGATTTTGACACACAAAATTAAACCAAATCACACGATACGAAAATGTATCGACAAAACGTGATCTACATTAATTACAACAAAAAAACACACACGAAATCCCTACAGAAACAAAGATTTGCTAGCAGGGCAAAAGTTGGACGTTGAAGATGAAAACAACACGCACACCATCGCTTCCACATTGCATCGCAAACCCGAAGGAAATTGGGAATGCACAGTTCATTAATTATGCGAACCAAACTGAACCGGTGCGTTTCTCGAGCCAGCGGAGCTGTTTTCCGTCCTTGGCTTGGTTTGCTGTTACAGTTCATTAAACCACCATTAACCTCGGATCGTGTCAACATGACGGAGAAGCAAATAAAGACGACCTTACTTGGTGCTGTGTGCCATGTGGTACTGAAAACAAATTTTATTAAATCGAATATCGAAGTCCTAATGACGCAGATTCTGTCATTCGCGTCGCCAATTTGTTTGCAATCCATCACTCGCCCGGTTATGCTCCCGGTATCGGGCTCCGTTTCCTTGTTCCGCTAGTCGTAGTTTTTCATAGCAAAAACATCTCGCTCTCCGAAACAAAGCACAATCATTCATTCCGTTACTTTATCCAAGCGCAAGCAACTTTGCTTCCTATCGGTACGGTAACGTGTCTTGCGCGTGCAATGAATAATCTTCCAAGCTTTCCCGGTACATTGAGCATCCACCGACAGCAGCAGCGTCGGAGCGGTTGAGCATGCAGGAAAGGGAAGTGAGTTTGATA
>STHB01008819.1:0-14578 GCA_018908115.1 Anopheles rivulorum | reverse complement strand
GTCACTGAAACTACTGCACTACAGCATATCGAAGTTTTCCAACCCTTGGAACGGGGTTGAAGGGGTGGGAGACTTATGGAAAACTCGCCCCATCGACACAAAACGATGTTGGCCTTGTGCATGTGTGCGTGTGTGTGTGCTGATGATGGTGGTGCTGAAGTAATGACGCTTCACAAGCAAGGCGAACGTTGTGGGAAGGTTTTGCCGGGTGCGACGATACACCCAAGGCACATCAAACCATTCTCTGGGCGCTCTTGGCCGAGAACATCGACTCGGCGTCTTGCGTCGTCAGGCCAAGCCAGTCCCCTTTTTAATGGGTGGTAAAATAGAACCGAACCCGTAACGTCGAAACAGGGAAGAAACTCATTTGCCAATCCCACCCCTTTTCTGCCCGGTGGCAGGACAAAACTTGGCAAAAAAGGGACACGAACCCCGAGCGCATGGAACGTGCAACAACGGCACAAATAAAGCGAGGGAACGAAACGCCTCGGAAGACATGCTGGAACGACCGACGACGACGACGTCGTTGTCGTTATATTGTCGTAGTCGTTGTCGGTTACCATCTCGTACAAGGTTGCCATGGTAACGTGCTCACCGCATCGAACTAAGAACGACTCCCGAACTGGTCGCTTTCTCGCACAGGGTGAACAGGCAACCGTCTTGACGATTTGTTCGGGGGAAAAACTACGCAACCAGTGATGTGCGAGAAAATGGACAACATTCATACCTCATCAAATATTCTTATCTTATTTTTATCGTTTATTTGAAAGGTTAAAAGATTATTTTCTTATAATTTTACTTTCAATAAAATGTATTGAAATCGTTCAACAACTCTTTTAATGGCGAATTCTGAAAACTACATCAAATATTCACCAAACCACTTGTACTACTCCCAATCGCGCATCCTTCCACTGTATGCAAACAGACCGATCGTTAGATTTAATTAATAATACTCAAGATATTAAGCTATGTACACACGGGCACAAACCCATCGTCACACCACGTGCGACGGGGATTGACATCGAGCAGCATTGAAACACCGAAAAGAGGGTTTGCTGCATCCGGTAGGGCAACTTGTGCTCATTTCTTGCGGCTCGTACCTCGCCAACCTACACACACACACATTGTCTGCTGTGTCGTCGGCACACAGAAGCATCTCAAACGGCCAAGAGTTGCTAATACGATAACCGGTGACTTGGAAACTTACCCAAAGCGGAGAGAAAGCCATCAATTTTCCACGACGGCCAGCGTCGGGTAAAAGGAAGGATCGATGCCCGGTCCGGCCGGCCGGGGCAACCGACCAAGGTCCGGCCGTTTCTCAGAAGTGTTTTACGGATTATGTTCTACATCATCGCATTTGTGACCCTCGTCGTCGTCGTCGTCGTCGTCGTCATCGTGTGCTAGAGTGGTTGGTTGACAATTTCCCAACCCATCCCTAGACGGCCTTAGACGTTTTTCTTCCCAATCTCCATAGTGTCCGAAAGCATTGGCGCAACCGCCACCGGACTGGTCAAAGATAACTATAAGGCAAAGGAAACACACGGCGTTGCGAGCGTACGACGATAATTCGCTTGGCTAGCTGGGCTGCGAGGAAAACCAAAGGAAAAACCTGTTCCCAATGGTGTTCCAGTGGTCTGCAGAACAGAACAGGAAAATAAAAGCATTCCTTGTCTGCGTATGTCTGCAAGATTGTTCCATGTTCCAGCAGGACTTTGCTGCGCTCGGGAGGAAGTTTAAAGAGTCTTCTGGTTGATGTGGACAAAAAAAAACAGACCAAGACAAGAGAATAAAAAAGGAAGATAAATCTATGCAAACGGTCACAAAAGAAGGTTTGGATTGAAACTCGATAACGGTCTTGGTTTGAGAGGCTTGGAGTTTAATTTATTATACCACTCAGCAAGGATCTCTCCGCTTATGCTTATGCGGAACCTGCATCACTCCATCAGCGATCGATTGCTGATGTTGAAGTGAGGAATCGCTTATTATGATGTTAATTAAATTTGCGTTTGTTTATTTATTGTCCCTGTTCCCTCTGCATTCGCTTTTGTAGGAGTACTTTTTCCGGATTTTGTAAGATTCTTTAGTACCCAGAGAACTCCAAGAAATGAAACGAATTTGATTATGATTTTTTTTTAATATTTTTTTAAATTATTTTTGAACTTGTTTTGTTTTTTGCTCGAAACATCCTTCATCTCTAATGATCATATAACAAACCAATAAAAATTAAAGTTTTTTTTGTAAAAGTAGAAATAAACATTAAAAACTTTATTTCAACGTGTATTGCACTCATTGATAATTTAATATAAAACAATTCGAAATTTATCACATACCATTTAGCTTTGGTATAATCTTGATTATTTTAAGAATTAAGACAATAGTCCCTATAAATTGTCGTATATTGTTTGAGTGATAAACAAACTTTAGTTTTATCTAAACACCACAAAATGTAAAAAGGACGAATTGAAAAACAGCACCTTACAAGCTGTACACGCAACACAAGCTTGTACGCAAGTATGTATTGCACACAAATGTAACGCTCTACAATGGTTTTTCCGGAAGCGTTATTTTCCCGTAGTAGGAAAAGTCACCCCTTTTCCATAAAAAAGTTAATATTTTTCTTTATTTAAAAAATTGCAGATTTGAGTGTTCCATAATTTATTTAACCATACAACAAACTATTTTTTTAACTTAAACGTTTTAGTTTGGACAAACATATGAAATTACCAAGAATTTAAGCAAATTGATGTTTTTTCAATATCATTTTATCTCTTTTAGATATTATATCCGATTAATCAAACTGAGTTTTAATCACAATTTTAACCAAAAAATAACAATTAATTTAATGTTCATATAACAAACAGACAAACCTTGCGCCAATCGAACATTTAATTTCCAAGCTGTAACGGCACAACAACGCACTGCAAAATGTCCGTTGCAGTTCAAGCTATTTTATGTACATCTCCAACGGAAATCGCTCATACTATTATACGTATTCCGAATAACCGTTTTTAGCATTGAACTAAACGATTTGCTAACAATGAAACCCCTTTTTTAGATTAAAAAACTAAAAAAAAACACACAGTGCGTCAATGCAACGATCAGCATCCGCCAAAAATTATAATCCAACTGTGTCCCGCATCATAGAACAGCATCACATACATCCGTTCCCAGCATCAACGCCACGGACCAGTCCGTGCACATCTGCATCTGGGCATGATTCCTGTTTTTCCCTCCATAGTTCCCGTGTTGCCGCTGGCACTCTAATTACGGAGAAAAACGGGAAAAACTTGTTCCATCCCATCTCGCTCGTCAAGCGTCCAAGCGAGCACACGGATTTCCCGGATAAATCGTTAGCGTCGGTAGCCAACAGCATCACCACAGCATGTCCACCGTGGTCCAGGTGTGTGAAGATCCTCGGCGGCTGTAAAACCGGCTACCGAAACCGGAACCTTTCCGGTGCCATCTCTGTCGCACAGTCGCATGTACTGGGCAGGAGCAAGCGAGATCCTTCCTTCGTTAAGCTTTGCAACGATAGGGCCGTAACGACAAAACCGGCTGCTGCGGAACAGGACCTCGATCTTGACCATGATTTTTGTGCCCGTAAAACATTTTCCTGCTGAGCACTGTGCGAGCTAGAAAATCAGTTCGCTCAAGTCCATCTACCGTTCAACATCACTTTATTCTCCGGTGGCTACGTTAGCCTGCGCCATCGATCGGTACCCGATGGAATCGTTGGACTTTGGTGTTCCGCACGGTGCTTCGGTGACTGGTACGCGCCGGGGCCATGTGAAGTGACCATGCGCAGTAAAACAGTGCAGATCGGGCCGGCAGTGCGAGCAGTGCAAATGTGGCTCAAACGTTGTGGAAAGCAGATTGCGCAGCAAAAATGGATCTACACGCAGACGAAAGTGTGGAAGCGAAATCATCGTGACATTCACAGCTAAATTATATTGCAAAAAAAAAACCGCCAGAAAACACTTACCCAATACCTTGGAACATGCGAAATAGACAGACAGTGCAGTCAGTGCAGTGAAACCATACAGTTTTCGGCAGTATCAAATTGTGTTTGAATCTATGTACAAAATGGAGTGAATAAAGTGACGTTGAACCAACACTTTGCAATGGAAAACAAGGTAATTAGAAAGTGAGCAGAGAAGCTTAATTAGTGCTTAAAGTGTATAGAATCCTTCTGTTTTAAATATCAGAAGAGAAAAAGTGATGTCTTGTTGGAAAACATGACTGGATATTCGCAATATTTTCAAAACATGGGATACTATTAGTTTTGTTATATTCGCCGTATTTCTCCAAGGTATCTGAAGCACCAAGGATTTTGGGCATACAATTTTAAGAACAAGATCTTCTGTTTTAAGAAAGAGATAACTTTTAGTAAACTGAAACACAAGCTTAGGAATCAAACACAAGTTTACTTCCATTAGATAAAGTATCAATACCTTAAATTCTAGTGAAATCATCTCTACATTGAATGACTTTGCATGGAACATTAGTGACTCCCGCGAATAAGATGTCCCAATATATTCGAAGATCAAATTTTATCAGAATGGTGCATCTTATGCATGTCAAAATACGGCATATAACGGAACAATCGTGTCGTTAAAATGGTCCATTTAATACAAGTTAGACTATTCTCCATTTGCAGATAGAAGGAATTGAACGAACTCACCAACCGGACAGCAACTATCTGCAGTATCACATTTGGAAAGAGAAAACATACACATTCCCGGAATAAAAGCCGACATTTCTGAAGAATTAATGGCAGAGAACGCACAACAGCACATGAAACACGAATGGCCCAAATCCGATTGCTATTGCAATGTCTATTAACATTGATGTCCTGGAACATTGGCAAACGAGAGAAACGAGTGTAATTACTGGAACAAGACATACCAGCTAGAAGAAGCATACCTTCAAGAAGCATTGGATATTTCCTTAACCGTCATCACAATACTTCAAAGAACGCAACGAAAAAAAAAGCCCCGAATAATCAAGCTCGTTCAAATCACCCAAATACGGACAGGCACCAAATGGAAAGAATGTTCATTGAGAATAAGCTACAATTTGTGAAGAAAAACAAAAAAAAAGCTCACCCCTGGCAAGCCAGCAGAATGCTGTGCGAACGGAGAAGAACAGAACATGAAGAAGAAAAATACGCACATTCACACACACACACACACACACACACAAACAAACATACATACACATTACAAACTCTACCGCGAATGCGAATGATGCGCTCAATGAATAAAATATTGATACGCCATCTTGTCCATCTTCACAGCGACACAGCGAGTGGTCGATTTGCGACGATCGAGCGCTAAAAGGAAGCGTCTTAAAAGGGGCGTCAAGACGGTCACGACTGGCCGAGCCAGGCCAGGCCATGTCAGACCAGCAGCAGCAGCACGTGTCACCCACGCTTGCACACGCAAACACGCGCGCGAATAAATTCCAAATTTCATGCGCTCGCCGCTCACACATACACAAAAAGCAGCAGAAACTAAGTTCTTTTCCATCGAAACAATATACAAAGCGAACAAACAGACACAAAATCAACGGCTCGGGGCAATGTCTTAATGTCTCGGCTTTTCTTCAACTAACTCCTACCACGCGGGGCGGAGAAAATCTCAACACAGTTCGGCGGGGAAACGCCTTTGTCCCCTATTTTCTTCGGCTCTTTACACGACGGCTTCCACACGTGGCCCCTGACGGAGGAGAAAAATTCCAACCAGCAAAAAGGGGAAAAAGTGTTCGGATTCGGGATTTTCCCCTTTTTCTTTCGCACCCGAAAAATGTAAGCCTGAAGTAACCGAGAAAATTCAGCACGGAAACTGACAGCAAATGGTTGTGCGTGTGGCAGCGTGTGGCAGCGGACCGCGGGTGATACCAACGTGGGATACAATTCATCACCATCAGCATCGACGACCGACCGACCGACCGAGGAAAACTTTACCATCCACGAGAAAGCTTCCACGTGCGCAAGGAAAAGTGGCCCACAGCGGCCATACAGAGAAGTATAACACAACCGTAAAATAATGTTGTTTTTTTTCGTTTTCGTGAAATGCAAACCGATCCTTCGGTGGCCAGTTTGCGCTGCTCGATTAGATTTTTTTTTCTTTCGGTTGCAGTATTTTGTCTATTTTTTATATAAGTATTATTGGTATTTATTTCGTTTTCGAATACATGTTCCTCTTTTTTCCCGCAAATGGTCATTTGAACATAAAAAAAACACAGAAGAATATATGAAAAAACGCCTTCGAAATCGAATAGATCTTCGTTTTGCAAAGCAAAAAGCAAAAAAGAAACACAATAATGTGATAGAAAACAAAAACCGAACCAAAAAACGAAAAGAATAAGCTAAATTAATACTCAAAAAATAACTGAAACAAATAGCTAAAACAAAAACTAAATCTCAAAAAAGAACAAAACACGAAAACACCACCACAACCACACACACAATACACTCAAACGTATGCATCGCTCCAATTTTAATACATTATCTTATAATACTTTTTAAATACCCATACTTACTTTAAGTGCTTTAACACACGCATATTCAAAGGAACAAAACGGGAAACAAATTTTTCTTTAAAAATTGCAATTGAAAACTTGAAGAAGAAAAAACACACACACACACTCTCGCTTAAGCGCTATAGCCTCTGTTGGTCAGGGATTTTCTTTACATCCTTCAAACCACCACATACAAATAACACAGGATAGAAATGAAGAAGAAGAAAGCACGAAAAAGTAGTAATAGCAGATCGAATTTTACCGGATTGGTTTTAGTTTTACACTCCTTACTATTTTGCTTTATGAAAATGCATGCACAAAATAATATCAAGAACAGTGAACGATTTTGTGTTTTCAAACTTCGACACCGCGGGTTCACGTGCGGATCGAACATTACTCAGGATTTAGTTTTTAACCATGCTTAACTTAATTAATATCAACCTTCCCAAACAAAACGAAGGAAAAGTCACACATAATTACACCTTTACAACTTAAAAAAAAAGCAAAAACAAAACAACATACAACCCCGTCCTTTCTTATAGCAATGTACTTATACCAACCAAACCAATCGCCAGAAACAAGAAACAATAGCAATAAACAAAAACTGGAATGTTTTGTTTCGGACAATTAACGTGTTTCAACGAACAGCTCGAACAAAAACAAAAAAATAACATGGTTGTTTGCGCTGACAGTTCACGCACACTTGTCAGTTCATAACCACTTACTTGGTTTGATATTTTCGCAAAACCACTACACCACTACAACCACTACGGACATTTGCAAACGAGCACACAAGGGTTACTGCGATCGGATTCTGTTGACTGATTCGCACGAACACACGTGCCGGCCAGCTAAGTGAATGAAAAATTAAACTAGCTAAATGATTTGATCAAACAAAGCCACATAATGTGATTGATTATGGATTGGAATTTGTTAGCTCGAAATCGAAATCTGGAATGAAACCAAAAATGAATTATAAAAGCAAAAAAAACGCACACACACACATGAAAGCCAAGCTGAAAACTAAAATGTGATACAAACAAAAACAAAAAATGCTTTCTCGTTCGCTCTCTCTCTGTTTTGTTGATAAACAAATTGATGCAAATTGAAAGCAAAAACAAAACCGCGATACAAAATAGTGAAATTTTCTTTATTTAGAAGAAAAAAAACTGCATAAATCAATTGTTGTACCAATATGGTGGGAATAGAAAATAAAACGAAACAAAACAAACATAATAATTATAGCAAAACAAAAAGTAAAAACCTTCAAAAACAACCATTGCAGGTTGAGTTTGTTTAGGGTATTAAGAAAATGGTAGGAAAACACGAAACGTTAAAAAAAGAGAAACAAACACTTTAAAAAGAAGAAACCATTCTTTGTTTGTCTGTGATGTAATATTTTTGCCCCAAAAAGAGCTATAACCGTGATATAAAAAAAACGAAAAGTTGTTCCAACGAATCGACACTAATTTAGTTGTAATAGACGCCAAAAACCAATGGCACCAAATGAACAATGTTTAAGAAGAAAATAATATTATATTTATTGCAAAGCATTCAATTCATCAGCCTGCAATGCGCTTAGTCAAAAGGAAAAAGGCAACCAAAACAAAAACCCCCCATTACAGGAAACACAAAAAATCCTATTGTTGATATTTAAGCGAATTTATTTTAATTGTTAAAAAGCTACCAATTTACATGATATTTACCATAACCGGAACGGTTTTTCTTGGATTTGGCAAATGGTACTGTTTGTTAAGCGGAAAGCTGTAAATTAACGATTTGAAACCAAAACACCCACCCGCTGGTACAGTGAAATAGGGCTAAAATGTTTTAAAATACAGTTTAAACTTTTTTATAGTTAATTAAGGAAATACGAATCAGCAAACTCTTTGTCTCTCTCTCTCTCGATTTATGCACCAAAGAGAAAATTATGAACTTTATGAAGAAAAAGGAGGAAAAAACAAACCAAAACCCCCCCCACACACACACACACACACAACAAAGGTTTGACGTGAACAAAACAGAACAGGGACATTAACAAAACACAAATACTGTTGGATAAATGCAACCCTTGCGGACGCTTTAGTGTACTGTTTCGACACAATCAAACAAAAAAAAAGCAAACCCCAAAAAAAGGCGATAAAGTCTCTGTGTGTGTGACCAAATTAAGTAATAATTTGTGACACCAAGCTCTTTACCTAACTTAAGTTTCCTCAAACGTTAACGCCCGGTGCTTCTTCGGCGATGGCAGAAGAGGTACCGCGGAACGCGAAAGAAGGCATCCAGTTTTTGTAACGAATCTATTTAGTTTCTTGATTTTGTTTCTGATTAACACACTTATTAGCTTTATAACAATCTTCTCAAACAACACCTCCAGCAGTCCGCTTCGAACGCAAGGAGGATAGGTGTACTTGGTAGTATACGATGGTAGAATCGGCTGCCAAGTAGACACGAGACACGGAGTTACGTTACTAAACACTGCTATTTTATTAATCTTTCTATTTCTAGACAGGGTCATTAAAAATGGCGGGGAAACTAAATGCGCGTGAAAGCTTTCCGATCAATCGCGAAAATGTCGCTACTCTCGTTAGGGAACTAATGGCACGTGGGCACTGAACGGAACAAAACGGAAAACAAAACACAAAAGTACAGGAAAAATTGAACCATTTTAGAGGATTTGTTTAACCCTTAAAGGAAGAAAATAATCAGAAGAAAAACCGAAAAGATCGAGACCCTTTCCTTTAGGCGTGTATCAAGAGCAGAAGCTACTATTTCTCACACAAATCTCATTACATTTATCATTTTATTTAATTCAAATCGAACACATCTCTACAAGAATCACTATCTTTCTTGCCTACGAAATGCACAACACTCAACCAAGATCCGGGCCAACAGTTTCAGGACGTTTTCCGATACAAAAACAAATCAATCTCACGTGCACCGTTGGCTGCAGAATGGAATGAAGAGTGTTTTTCCATCGTGCCGTGCCCGAAGAAGGTACGTCCAATCCATCCGGTTAGTCAGCGGATGGGCTTTGGTTTGGGGGATCGAACTGCGTGTCGTTTGCTCTCCCGTACGCTACTTCTCTCTGAAAAGGGCCTGGCAAAGGGGGTGGAAAGGGATAAAAATTCATTTTTCATTCCATTCCTTGCAGCACACAGCGTGTACCGCAAAGAACAGTTGGGTTACCAAATTTTTAAGAGCAACTCATTAAAACCAACCAACCCGAAAAGATGGCCACCAAATTCCAAACATAACAAGCGAAAGTAATTTCAAACAAGAGAACACGAGAAGAACACATCCTTAAACAATATGCTCAACTATCAGAAGCAACCAAAAACGCAACCAAAAACGCAACCAAAAAAAAAATAACACGGACACAGCCAGCACGCACGCAGCCAACCAAGATCAAGCGTGGTGTCTATCAAAAATTAATAAAACACAAAAACAGCAGGCAGCAACAATTTTACGGTACGGAATTTACGGTCTATCGGTCGTATGATTTGGGACTCGGTGTTCGGAAAATTGTTCACGTTTCGGTGGGGTAGGGGGAGAAGACGAAAATGGCACACACACATACGCACGCACTAAACCTTGGCAGGCAAAGATTTGCGAAAATTCTCTTTGATGCAAAATCTTATTACCGAAAAACGAACCCATCCGCCACCGAACATCGCGCAAATCTTTCTCGACAGAATGTGAGGTGAACTGCTTCTCGAGTTTTGCCCAGTTTGCAGTATCCATTCCGGCTAGGAAGAAAGGGATCAGTACACCGCAAGCTTAACGCTTCATCGAATATGAATTACTTCTGGTGGAAAGTGAAAGTCTGGAGACGAATTTCGGGCCTTCCTGCACGGAGCAATTAGTAAGAGGTCAGATATATTAATTAATTATTTTCAGCTAACAAAAAAACACACCAGAAACCAGGCATTCATCAAAAGCAAAGTTTAAAATGGAAATTACAACCGCACAAGAAAAGAAAAATAAATTTGCAAAATCTAAACACAAATTACCTCTAGCAAAACTTCAAAAATATAGAATCAAAACCAAATGAAACAGGGGAAGAAATATTTCTAAAGAAGTCACTAATGTTTTTAAAATTCACCTTCAAACAACAAAGTCAGATTCTACTTCCAAAAACATGTCAAAAATATTGTAACCAAAAAAGAAACATAGTAAAACAAAATATAACAAATCAATAACCTATGCAAACAGATTATATAAAAAAGATAAAACAAAAAAAAAACAAACAAAATTCAAAAAAAGAACTCAAATATCAAAATTCCAAAGCAATAAAAAAGTAACTACAAAACACAGTAAAAATCAACACAAAACATCGAAAAAAACATAGCTTGTTCTGTGAGAAGTATTGCGCGTATGTTGAGGCTGGAAAAAAAAAACGAAAAGTATCAAAATAACAGCTAAATTCCAAAACGAAAAAAAATGAAACCTGCTTAAAGACACTCAAAATTCAACGCAAAAATCACACACCGTTAAAGTTAAAACCTCTCTCCCCATCCCGACAAAAACCCACACAAAGCGATGGCGCGAAACTCCTTTCGGTAGAAACAATTTCCGGCAAAGACGTCTTTCGTACCGGCGCGTCGTAAGCGTCACCTTTAAAAGAAGCCTCACAGCTATACAGTCTTGGCGTGTCGGCTGATGTGTGGCGTGTGTCCGTGCACGGAAATGTAATCAAATTATTCCCTAATAGCAAAGTGAACGAAATATTTTGTTAATTAACCTCTCAAAACGACTGACCACGGAGTGGACCACCTACTGCTACCTCGGTACGCGCAGGCTACCGAGGAGAGGAGGCCAAAACCATCGTGGGGCCATCGTCTCGTGTCTGTCGATACACGAGCACATTCCGACACGAATTCGCAAAGCTCGCACACGAAAGATACCTAAAAAACCTATACAAAAACCAAAGTAAAAGAAGAAGCATACCTCCAGAGCGCAAAAGACACCAGAGAAACTTAGGTCCCTGTGAACGACATTCTAGGCCAATCTTCAAACAAATTTCCTCCTTTGGAAAGTTATTTCAACGCCGGCCTTTCGTCACGGCGGCGCTGTGAAGCATCGTGCTCGGGATGAGTGATGAGTGACTCACACACCGATTTGTGCTGAACGTTCGGTAGGTGGGAACTTCCCATTAAAGGAACCAAAAACAAAAAACACCAAAAAAAAAATGTCACAAAACAAGAAGATGATGCTGTAAAGCAATTTATGTTTTCCGTTTTTGCTTAAGTTACAGGACAAACCCCTTTCTTTCCGTTCGGTTTAATTTGTGTGAGAAAAGTGTTGCAATTCTAGCGCTTGATGCCGTCCTACTACCGTTTTGCTGGTGAAAACAGCAACAAAAAAGCTACTCCCCGAGAACACACTATTTAAGTAACTAGACAAACGAAAACAGTCTTATTTACAGTTTTAAAGAGCACAAAAAAGGGTTTCAGTTTAACAGCAATCGTAATCGTAAAAGCAAAGAACAAACAAACAAGCAAACTCTGGTAAACAAACTTCATAAACATAAAAGTAAATAGCAAACAAGAAAAGCAGATAACAAAATAACAAAACAAAAAACATAAAAGTGATAAAAATGAATAACAATTGTGTGGAAAAGTGTGCAAAAACATTCTAGAAACAACAAATCCAAGAAAAACAGAACACATCTTCGCAACACCAAAAACAGAAGAAACAGCTCCAAAGGCCAAGTTTTATGTCTTGCACTGCAGATGTGTATTTCCGGTTGCTCAATTAGGCAGTATTGTTTACAAAACACATACGAAGAAAGTTGGCAAGATTTTGCTTAGTTCCGGTTCTGGCTTAAGATGATGGAAAAGTTTGTTTTTTTATTTCTGCTAAACCCAACCCAACCTTCGTTGTGGTCCAGCTGGGACGAGTTTCGGTCGAGTCCTAATAATCCTGCAGCTTGGAAGTTGGAAGCCATTGCCAAAAACTATACCCCCTTCCCATGGCTTCTCCAGAGCGTCTCCATTCGGACGAGAAGTTCCTTTTGAACTGCAAATTTGCATATCTTAAGTCTGTGCACCGTGCAAAGTACTGCCAGCGTTCTGTTCTGGAGCAGTACGGAGCAGAAACCTAATCATGGTAACTTTGCCGTAAGATGCATGGGATGACCCAATGCAAAAAAGAAAGTCCACCAAAGTGTACTCCGGGCACACCGTAGCGTTGGAAAGTTTTCTTACCAAAGATTCACTGGGACCGACTCGACCGACGGGCGAGACGATTATTTAACCATGGATGGGCACAAATCCTTCAAAAACAGTGGCAACCCCCTTTTGGCCACGTATGCAAGTTCTACGGCCCGGAGTTCCAGGATCTTGTGTATCGATGGGTGTTTTTGGGGGTGTACGCGCCAAAGTCGTTTTAAAGTTATGAATATGGCCATTGATTGGAATCGTTCCATTTCATCGCATCGCAAAGAGAAATTCGTGGAGTTTTCCGAAACGTTTTCGATAATCGCAACGCAACAAAACCTGGCTACCGGACAGAGTCTCAAGGTGAACAATTCAACCCCACCCATTAGCAATTACCCAACAGAAGAAAAAAAAACCCTCGAGGAAACATTTGACCATAGACATCTGTCTTCAAAATATCGCCTAAATGTCCACATCTCGCAGGTGCCAATTTATCGGCCATTCAGAAGGTTCAGAAGGTTCGCCCAGTGTCAAAG
The DNA here is from genome assembly GCA_018908115.1 of Anopheles rivulorum. Classification (NCBI taxonomy): domain Eukaryota; kingdom Metazoa; phylum Arthropoda; class Insecta; order Diptera; family Culicidae; genus Anopheles; species Anopheles rivulorum. The sequence continues at coordinate 1,359 of STHB01008819.1, read as the reverse complement.
TTCCGTGCACGAGTAGCATTTAGCATTATTTTATGATCGAACAAACTTAAACAAATTTAAAAGGAGGAAACAAAAAAGACGTATACATCTTATGGAATGGCAAAATTTGCGAGTGCCAAAGTCAAACTCTCGTATAGAAAACTCTTCATCGTCGAAAAGGCAGAAGAGAGTAATAGCTAGCAAAACAAAACAAAAAACAAGGAGTGGAAATCAGATCTTTGGAAGAAAAGGATTTTGAAAAATGATCCAATGAATTATTATCTTTCTTGTTCGACTTGTGTTTTCCACTCCCGTAAAAAAAGTACAGAAGTACAGGTAAAAAACAAACGGTTCCAAAAACACAAAAGCAAACGTCATCCCGGCGCGAAATGTCAGGCTATCTTCGAAGAGTTTATTTACTAGGTGCGTACAATATTTAATTCAACCGAGTGTAGTTTTGTCTTGCTTTGTTTTGTTTTTTTTTCTTCTATCTTTCCGTTTGTGAAATTGACGCATTGGCGCCATTTGCGCCCAACTGCTTCGTACTTAGCCTTCCTTTCCCGTTTTCTTTTCATCCTTTTTATGTTTAATTGTCTTCATCTTGTTTTGTTCCAACTCGCTTCGTTACGTAGGATGATTCACAGCCAATCCTGCGCTTCGCTCCTTCGACAAGGATCGCAAAGCTGTAAACTTACTTACTCATAATGTACTAAGAAGTAAGCAAAGCAAAAAAGAAACAATGGAAAAATCTCGAAATCTCTGCAATAGTACTCTGCCCGCTTCGGGTGGGTTAAAACAGGAAACAAAACACATTTAGTTACACCACAGTAACTCTCTCTTTCTTTCTCTCTCACTTTTTAATACACATACACTCGACTGTTTGGAATTTGCGAACATTCTAAATGATGCCACCACGGTTGAACTACTGATTGACACGCATTTTCAATATCTCTCCGACGTTTGTGATTACACAGTAATTCAATTTGTACAACCTTATCTTGGCTAGTGCATGCTAATGTTTGCCAGTTGATACGAATTTACCAGCACCGGGTCTGGCTGATTAGTTACGTTTAAAGTAAGCGTTAGGTAATGTTAGGTTTAGCTGATCTTTAGTCTAATGTTCTGTAAACAAACAGGGGTGAGCTTAAGCGATGAACTGATCGTTTTCAATGAATATTTTTTTAAGTATCCTATTGCCGTGATTTTAAGGAGCGATGATTATTGCCGTAAGAAAGCAAACCCGTTTTAAAGGGTAATAGCTAAATGGAAACAATAAAAAGGAAGAATAGAAAATGTTTAACGAAAATACGAAACTACTGCAAGAAGAAACACATAACAAAGATTAAACATGTAAAAGCATACAGTACTACACAGAAAAAA
>STHB01008796.1:0-14586 GCA_018908115.1 Anopheles rivulorum | reverse complement strand
TTCGCTTTCTCCGGCTGGCTTTCCATCCGTTGCAGTTGATGCTGTGTCTCCTATCGGGTGGGGGTTTTTTAGTTGCCATTGCGAATCATTGTCCCGGTTTCGCTTCGCTGGTGTCTTCCATTGCCGGCGGCGATGTTTCGGGTTCAGGTGTAGGCAAAAATACATCTGAAGAAAATGTTCCCCATTCCCCGCATGGATTGAGCCGAGTTTGTGTAATTATTATTTTCCCTTACCATGGAATGTGCAGGAAAAGTAGGCTATGGATTTATAATTATTTTAATGAATGTGTGCTTCTTGGAAAGGCACAGAAAAAAAAATCAATACAAGAAAGAAAAGAGAAATATTTATAATGAAGTCTTTCAAATGTTCATGAAAAGTTTGCTGAAACAGTTTAAATAGTTTTGAAACTAGTATTATTTTATTAATTATTCATAATGCTTCAACAAAAAGAAAAACAAAAGGCATTATTAATGAACCAGTGTCCGAAGAATAAAGTTTATTTCGAAGTAGAAGCACGATAAAATGCTTTCATCCTTCCACCCTCTTTTTCCTGATGAAAAACTCATTTTTCAAATTAAAAACCCCCTTTGTTCTTCACATAGAAAAGGGAGCAACTTGGATCCGTTTTCATTAACACTGAGCTTGAACTTGAACTTCGCGTTCGCACGAAAGCGATAATAAATCAGAAAGCTAGAAGAGAAGCAGACGGTATAGCATCATCGCTAGCATAGCTAAGCAGTACGGCGGTGTCTTAAATGATTTTTGCTTCGTCAATCGTACACACCGTCCAATACCACTTCATTAGCATATGCTGCCGGAGACGGAGATTAATTCGAGTGTCCCGGTTTGCCAGCTTCCGGGACGTTTGTGCGGAGCGCTGCTGCAGCTGGAGCAAAATGGATTGCACACTGGGTCCGGTGTTGTCCAAATCGTTGTTGTAAGCAGCGATGCGGCGGTGAGATAAATTCGGTCCCGCTTTCGGCGGTCGGTGGTGGTGGTGATAATTAACGAAACACCAAACACCACGGGCTCGGGTTCGAACCGGGTGTGCACGAAAAGACGATGCTGTTGGAGTAGAAATTAATAACCTAAAACCATTACGCGCAGCACAGCACTTTTGCACGCTGTGCGGGAGATTGTTAATAAACGGTGGGATCGATGAGGGAAAGAGGTCGTGTCGGAACAGGTTGGGTGGGATAATTAAAACTAACTCGATGGTATAAAGCAGGTGGAAGGAGAATGAACGTAATTTTTGGTTTTTTTTGTCGTTAGTTAGAAATAACGAGCAGAAAATAAACAAAAAAAAGCGTTTCTACTTAATGGAGGCGCATGGTCGTTTGTTTGAGCGACCATGTTTTGTTTTCATTTCCGATCAGCACAGTGCAAGCGTGACGGTTTTACCTCGTTTTGGGAATTATATTTTGAACCATTTTTCTTTGTTTTAAATTAAATCTTTTTTTTTTCTTTTCAATTATGCTTTAGTTTACCTGGTTTTAATTGATTTCGCCACCAGCAATAATCTGTGATACTGTTTTTTTTGTTTCCTTTCTTCAAAAGCATTTTTGAAATAAATAATTTAAAAATACAATAAAAAAAAGTACGCCGGAAACGTACTTGAACTCGTATTTCGGAAAACTACCTCTGCTGCTTCAGTTCCCGCCAATCGCGGGTCATACTCATTTGAATACTATAATGAACAGACCAACCAGTTTTTTTTTTCTTGTTTCTTTTTCACTTTCGAAAGCAAATTGGATTGTGCAGAAACATTTGCACTACAAAATCGAACAACCCAACAGCACGGGGGACAGAGCAAGCAGAGCGGCTACAAGTGATAATTTGTTTTACTGAGTGCGAGTGGAAATTTAACGGAACGGGTCATGGGGGAAGTTTATGGGAATATTTTTCATCTTTTCGCCACTTCCATCCTGCTTGCTCTTCAGCCGCCCTCTTCTTCTCCCACGTTCATTCGAGTTTCGTTTTTCCAACGCTGCAATTTTGGTTTGATTATTTTCATCTCCTTTCACCTTCGTTTCCATTAAAAAAAGGGTTGAAAAAAAAAGGAAAAAAAAGTGCTACACTCATACACAACCCGAACGTAAAATTGATTTTGTTCTTTTTCAACCTTTTTTTTTCTACAGGACGTGCACAAAAAAAAAATCAACAACAAACGATGAACCTTATCATTGGCTAGCTGTGAAGAAAAGTTGTGCAGACCATACGCGGAAACCGTGTTGTGCTAGTGTGTGATCACGTATACAGCCGGGCACACCGCAAAGGCGCTAGTGGATAAATATAGTCAACTGTTCGGTACGGGATTTTTTTTGGAAAATACAAACGTCTCGGGGCGTAAAAATCGAAACACACACACTCACACACACATAACTCCAAATCGTGTTTCAATCCGTTCAGCATCAAGCGCGAGATGAAGCGACAAAACGGCAACCGGTACGGATTGCGTCGCCGTCTTTAGCCGACAGCGCCCGAAATGAGTCGGAAATCGGAAAAATCCCCCGTCTCCATCCTTCCCCGGTGTTTCGTGCCCCTTCCGGTAGCTGGTCGATAGAGGTGGTTGCAGGCCGTTTTCCATTTTCCCAACCAATATCGTGCCGTTTGGTTGTTTCTTTCCATTCGTTTTTTTTGCGTGTGTGTTGTGTTTGTACATTTGCCTCCCATCCGTGGCAAGGATGGTGAGACATAAATAGATTGCCGATCGAGTAAAGCATCATCTGCTGTGGGAGGGGGGAGAAACAGCGGGGCGGAACGCTGGCCAGCAGCCAGCAAATATCGCAATCAAATGGACGAAATATTCGCTGTCCGTACAGTCAAGTGTGCCGTGGTGCAAGGATTGCGAGCTGGTGGGACACAGGAAACCAGATAAATAGTGGAGACGAAAGAAAAAAAAATCCATCACACGTGAGATCACACCGTAGATTAGCGAAAAGGGGAGAAGCAGAACGGCCGGGAAGCTTTTTTTTTATTGTGCATCTTCAAATGAAACGTCGGTCGTGAGGTGGTGTGAATGTGTTTTTTTTTCTCCCTTGCCGAGTGTGCAAAACGAGGCAGTGTGTTCGTGCCCGAGCGGCCATCATTAGCGCACCCCATCCGCGAGCCTCACAAGGGCTTGTGAGTTCCAGTGTTTCAAGTTCAAGGTGAAAACAAAGCGAAAAAGCAAAGTTGTAGAAGCAGTTGGTGTTATAATTGCAAGTGAAAGTGCCAGTGTGTCTGTGTGTGCCAGCCTGCCACAGAATGGCCGTGAATGTACTGGACGAGGATCACTTCGCGATCAGCGCGATCGTGACGGTTGTGATGCAGATCATCTTCTTCCTGATTGCCGCCATCTTTCAGCTCGACAAGCTGACCGATTTTGCCGGCGGTGTTAACTTTATCATCATTGCCTTACTGACGTTCTTTCTCGGGCAGATCGACCGTGCGCTGAAGGTGAGTTTCGTATAGTAGCTAAGTATTACCCAAAAGTTTGAGATATCTATTATTAATATGATATAAACTACAATCGCCTTTGAATCAATTAAAAAAGATGCTGAAAATAATTTAAATAAGATAAACATGACAGTTGACAAAGAAACATAATATGAAACTTTACGGTAAAATGGGATACTGTACTCTGTTCAACGTTTAGTCGTGAATGTCAGATTCAAACGTTTGTTGTTATTGTTTATGTTTTGGTTCATCAAGCGATAAATTTTGAATGTTTTGCACCCAAATATGATGAAAGCTTATTATTAACGATTATAAAGCTTGATTTTTATCCAATTTTGTATTTCATTTGTTTAAAACTTTTTAAAATACTTAATTACAAATCTCAACTCTTCAACCCGCCAACACATAAACCTGGCTGATAAGTTTGACATGTAAACAATTCCTTAGGAACGAGTCAAGTCGATCGGTTGACATGTTTTCCTATCGTTGTAATAAGATTTTCTTTAGAAAGTTCCCCCAAACAAGTTTTGTTAAGAGGTCTTGCTGAACATGCTCCCCATATCGTGTGCTGCACTGCTTGCAAAGAGTTTGTACGGTAATGATAAATTGGTGTTCATTATTACTCAACACCGTAAGGATGCTTTTAAGTTTCGCCTGTAAATATTATCATTGATGGTTTCGGCAGCTTTCACGATACAACGCACCCGGAACTGCTCCATGCAAAATTCATGTGAATTTGTTTTCCTTCCCAGCGTTGTCAGCCTTCCGTTGCAGCAAAACTTTACCAAACTGCACATGTTACCAAGCACTGCACTTCAAGACAGAACAAACAGAATGCGATTTTCCTCCGGCAGACATCATTCGGCCCGTACTTCCTACCAAACAGAAGCATCACAGGGAAGCATACCTTTTGAAATGTCAAATAACAACCTTTACAAATTGTAATGCACATTGCACATACGCTACCAATATGCAATAGGGCTCGTTCACTGACTTTAACAGTCCTTCGTTGCAGTTAGAGAGAGAGAGAGAGAAAGAGAAAAAAACTCAATTTACACAAAGTGCAGTAGCACAGCAGTACCGGTAGCAATGGCATAAAAATCAATATTACGACCACACACGCCCGCAACGTTATCGCATTGCAACTACTCCTTTCCATTGATCCGCCAAATGGTGCTTGATTGGGTGGGTGGTTAGCATCAAACACCGTTGCGCGCACCGCCGGGTATTTTGGGAGCCAATTTCGTGTCAACTGCATACGATGCATTTTATGAAGCGTGTCACCATAACGCGGTTAGCTGGCGTTTATCGCACGCGTGTATCGCGCTGGGTGCAGTTTATGATTAGTTTAGCTGTACGATTTGCGGTACGATGCAACAGGCGGCGTGTGCCCGCGGTGTGTTTTACGATATTTCCGGCACACAGGAAGCGTTAGCGATTGTAATGCCGCTGGACCGGTCGCTGAATCGTTCATAATAGATGATTTAGTTTATCATGCGAAGCTTATGGTTAAAAATATTGCTACAATTGAACCAGTTGAAAGTGGACAAGCAGCTATCCCTTTATGATTATTTGAAATATTTGTTTAAAGGTGGAATAGCTAAAAAAGTACCACCAAGTGAAAAGCTATTTTTATCGGCAATAAATTTCCTATTAGTTAATTAAGGACCAAAATTAATAGAGTCGCCCTTTGTTGAAAAATTACCATGTTTAAGAGAGATCAGTAAATTACTAAATGAAATAACACTATTCGATATTTTTGTTTGTTTTGTTTTTGTCTTGTTCGTTCGGTTTTGAGGGTAGGTTATAAAAATTTAATTTCCCTTAATAAATCTACTCCAGTTCTCGCTTTTGCTCGTAAAATAAGTTCACCTGCAAATAAATTGCGAATGTGACAGCACTCGTCTGGACTTTTCTCTTTACACAAAGCCTTACAAAGCTAAAGTGGAAGAGTTTCCAAAGTTCCAGGCAACAACAAAAAATCTTCATTTTTAACTATTCTAGCTTGTTTTCACATTGCTTTTGCTGTGTGTGTGTGAGTGCATAGTTCGTTTGAAGTTTCTACTGCCGTTTTCTGCAACATTTCACTGGTTCACATACACACAAATGTGCCGTAAGATTCACACCAAACAACAGAGCCAACAATCAATTCCATTTTGCTGCTGCTACTGTAGCGAGCGGTAACTTATCGCATGGTAGCTTCGCAGAAGGTAATGAATTTTCTCACCCATTCGCTTGCAAGCGAACAGCGAATGCACAGATAAATAATGCAAAAGCTAAAAAGAATGGCCCGGGACCGGGCATTGGAATGGGGAAGAGCGGGTGGTAAGCCCCTTTTGTTGTGCACCGAAGTCGTAGTATTTGTGGCCAAGGTGTGGTTAAATTTTGTGGCAATGGCTTCGTACATCGATAGTGTACCGCTGGAAAGGATGGGTGAAACGTACGGATAGAGAAAAGGTTTTTTTTTGTCATTTAATTTAACTTCCTTTTTGCTTCCATCTTCTGAGACAAACCCCCGTTTTATATTGTTGTTTCACTGGATTGTTGCCGCTTTACGGAATGACTAAATTTGTCTAGTGTATTGCATAACTTGAGGCGTTTTGCAGTGCGGGTTGCATAAAGGCAAGGCGTATTTTTAACCGAGAAAGAAAACCGAATTTACGATCCCACTAATGCAATTTACATAACAAAATTAACTTATTAGCTTGTTTTTATTAAAGCCAACTGGACTAACCTTCAACCATGGTCTCATGGCAGGTTTGAGGTTGGTTGGGTGTGCAAAAAATGAAGCTGTGCAATTTATGTGTGTGTGCTTTTCTTTTAGCAAACTAAAGCATAAAGGTTAGTTACAGATCGTGCGGGAGTCTACAAACGAGTGCTCGCTGGTAGATAAAATTAGAAAAAAATACATCCCCACTCGAAGGAAGAAAAAACCCACAAAAGCGAATGAAGACAAATTTTAAAAGCATAAATCGCCACTAGATCCAATTTGCATTGCCACGATGTCCTTTCGAGCGCGTGCTCGTATCACTATCATTGGCAGAGGTTCCTAAAACTCCTTTTTTCCCCCCTTGGCAGATGGTGCAACCCGAAGCGAGATAAGAATGGGACTGTTCGTACTCGTTGGTGACCAAACTCTACGGCGTACTGCTTGCTTACACATGTGTCCTTTTTTTTTCTCCATTTGACCTCCACCGCGGCGTATTCGTGTTTCATGCAGCGCGGCCGAAAAAGATACCGGAACGATGCAAACGGAGTGGGTTGGACATACGAAATGGGAAAAGAAGAAATGAGGAGAAACATTCTCCCATCACACCGAGCCGAGCCGAAAGGAAATGGTTCGCCTTGAATGAAACCGCAGCGCGAAACGCTTCTTGATTTTCGCTCGCTCGGAATCACCGACCAAATAAAAGCGTCTGAATAATTCATGAGATTAGGCAGCAGCAGAGGGAGCAAGCAGCAAAACAAAAAATTGAATACAGCAGCGGGAGATGGGGCGTAGTAGGGGGACACGCAAAGGGACACGCGAAACCTAGGGGGGGAAAGTGTACTAAAAATGGTGAAAAAGTTTGTGCGATTGTGTGCAAACGCAAAAAAGCTCCCATCGGTACCATCCGTGTCGGCCGTTGTTCGGGAGGTTCGGCTCCGGTTGTTCAGGAAACTATTTATCCACTGGGTTCTTGTTGTTTCTTTTTCTTTTCTTTTCGAGCTGTTCCACTGTGTGTGTGTGTGTGTGTGGGCCGGGTTAGTTTTGCCGTTGCCAATACACAACGCACTATTCGGCCGAGAAGCGCAGCACAACAGCAACAGCAAACGGCTCAGGATAACAATACGAAAAAAGCCCACTCCCCCATCCCAGAGGGGTGGACACGAAGTCGGTTACCCAAAAGATACGCCCGATTTGGGTCAAACACCCTCTGCACTCCCTCGGAAATGTATGTATGAACCCTAGCTTAGCTTTGTGGAGGTTGGTGGGAATTTTTGGTTTTTATTGTTCGTGCCCGCGCAAACGGGCACGAGACGGCAACACTTCCGGCTTGTTTGGGCGATGTCTTTTTGGCGTCTTTTAGGCGGGAAAAAATGTGGGAACGGTGATGTTTGGAGAAGGCGGAGGTTTACTAAGATGGGTTAGGGTAGGTGTGGTAGAGTTATTTGGATGAAGAAGGGAAAGAAAACCATTTCAATTGAAGGTTACTTTTGCTGCTGGCTGGTCTTCAGGGTTGATTAAAAAGCTGGAATGGTTTCATTAGCGACGAGTGAGCATAAAATTTTGATTTGAAAAATATGCCCCCCCCCCCCCGCTTTATTATCAAACATAATCAGATTCACTTTTATTGTATTTCGTATGTTTTTTTTTTGTTGCTAAAATTCTTTCTTATTATCTTTAATGTTTAAAAATATTTGTATAGCAGTTTATGCTCTCATAAGGATAGAGCGACGTCTCGTTGAGACCACGTCATTGTACAACAGTTTGTAACTAAATTAAAAACAGGTGTTTGTGTAGCTCGTCTGCCCTGACGTCCTTCTCAATCGAGAGAAAGGGCTCCGTTCTTTTTTTTGTTTTTTCTTACTCCGATAGGTAAATCTCATCTCCACAATTTTCCTCCGTACGGGAGAGTTTTTTTTTCTTGTCGTTTGCAAAAGCACTCGAAAGCGTCCTTGGAAAATGTTGCACATTGCCGTACGCTAGCCCTTTACTCGTAACTCCAGCCCATCCAACTCACAAAAACGGGCAGAAGTGTTTAACGGCTTTCCATGGTGCCGTGGTGCCCACGGAAGGACTATGGCCGAACGAGTGGCCAACCGAGTGGCAGAACGAGTGCATCGGTTTCCACCAAACTTACCTTCCCACACGTTCGGCGAAACGGCGAGTTCAAAGGGCCGTGCCGCACGCAAGTACGGGGGCAAACGGGCGTTAAATGAAATTTGTGTTCCACCCATGGCACGAAGGCTGCGGAAACTGGTATGTGGGGAGAATATTGTGTGTGGGAGTCGCACACAACAACGCCAAACACAAACGGCGTGGCTTTAAAATCTCCAACGACGAAGGAGAGCACTCACTCGTGTGTGTGTGTGTTTCTTTTTGTTTCTTTCTCACCGATTCACCCGTGCAGCTTCCCCGGCAGCTGCAGAATCATCTGCAATGCAGTCAAAAACCATCTGGGAGGAGGAATCACCACCCGGCAGGATCCGGTTTATTTTCGGAACGTATGGCTCGTGTGACGGTGGGCGGCTTAGGAAAAAGTTTGCCACCCCGGGGTTTTGCCGGCTCGAACCAAACTCGCTGGGCGCTTGGCAGTGAGCTGGAGATCCTTTTAAATCGATAAAGTTCGAAACGGTTGTACTCGATCCTTCGTTTTGCCTCCGAGCGGTGGTAGGTTTGGTTCGGTTCGGTCGGATGGGCAAAAGTGGTCAGGGTTGGCGTTACTTAATGGCAATGAGTGTAATGAGTGTGCGAGCAGCAACGAGTGCACGGCGTTACGTTTTTTTAAAGGATTTATGCTGGCATCTCCGTGAGCAATGTGTAGCATATTGTATCCGCACCGGTTCATGAGTATTCTTTTTGTAGATTTTTAATTAAAATTGTGATAGAATCGATTAAAGCAGAAATTCGATTTATTTTCTAAACAGCGCATATTCGTTTAATGAAACAGAAGATGAATGTTTTTTTTAAAATATATGAAAACAAACTAAGAAAAAGGTTAGATTTCAATGCGAAATTACATTGTGTTACTCTCTTCTAGCAATGAGCCCGAAAGTATGCAATTTGCAGTACATTATCCTCTTAACAGTAGGCATACGTGTTGTCAAATACTATTTCCTAAACTTATCCGCCTAGGATATCAGTTCCCTATCATGCCCGGAAGTTATTTCCAAACTTAAATTATTACCACCAACTCCCACCGTCGGCCCCATTTCGCGGCCCCCTTACCCAAACGAACAAACCGTCCGCTCAACGAGCTTTCAAAAACAATGCGGGCAAAAGTTTTCGCTTCGATTCATACCGTCGATCTCATTTGCACAACAGTTTCAAGAATTTCACCAATCACATTGACGTGCTTGGAGTTCGAAGCGACTCGTCAAAACCATTCCATTACTCGGTTTTCGGTGTTCGGTTTCGGTTCGGTGCTGCAAAGCCTCATCAATTGTCATCGTGGAAATATTTGATGTTGGTTAGAGCGTGGTTAGGCTGCGTTCCCATTATGGGCTAAAAATAAATGAATTGTCAATATTCGTTCCCCGGGTTCAACCCGGGGCACTGGTCGTAAACACTTTGGGGAAAGATTGGGAAGTCGTTTATTCAAGACGTTTTCCTTTTTATTCCTTGTGGTTTGCCTGTGTGTGTGTGTGTGTGTGTGTGTGTGTGTGTGTGTGTGTATTGCCTTTTTATTTCGGAACTCCGCTATCCGATCGGCATTCGGTTGCGGAATGTCATTAAGAAAATGCTTTCGTCACGTCGTCACATCGATACCTGTTGTTGGGAAATTGGGAAATAGATCCGGAGCATTTGTAGCACGAAGCAGACATTTCGCATGGCGGGCTGCGAGCGACAAGTTTGAAAAGCACGCACACTATTAAAACGTCCGCTGATAAGTGATTAGTGTGATAAGGATGTGTTAAAATAATGGTGGTTTTAGACTAAATCTACTAGAGTTGTGGTAAAACGCCTAAAGTTATGCAATTGTTGCTTAACTATAGTTATAATATCATAAACATTTAAATTGGTCGTTTTATTTTAAAAAGTAAGAATAAATGAAAACTCTTTAAAAGCTTCCAAAAAGATACGTTTTGCTTTAAAATTTGCTTTTAGTTTATCGTTGTCCATATCACAACATGCTCGACCCGTTTTCAAATACATTACAAATTCATGCCGAGCGACATTTACGCTCGGCCGAACTTCTCCATTCCCAACCAAAATTCAGATAAATATAACTTCAAACGTAATCCCGCACACGTAATTCATTGCTGTAGAATATTCATACTGCCCCGTTATGGTGACTTCAGGAAACCCCTTTCCAAAAGCCATAAGGACAGCAAAGAAAAAAAAGGGACGGATTTTCAGCTTTCGATCGCTACAAAAACAAACCCAAAAAAAAGACGAACATCAAAAGTTATTCTCCCTGGGGAAATTCCGCAAATAGAAGAGAAATTTAACGATTTCCACATTTTCGAATTGAGACATTTCTCATTGTGCTGCTGCTGCTACTACTACTACTACCACTCCACATCACTTCACTGTGAAGGGTCCTTTAAATTGACACCGAAACGAAATATATGTGTATATGTGGTACCATTATTACTACCACCGAACCAAACCAAACACCTCCAAATCCAACTCCCTGCACCAATGAAATGGCGTAAAAATTCCTAGAATTTAAGACATGAAACCAGTCGGGGTGCTGGTGGTGACGGTGGCCTTGTTTCGTGAGACTTCCGTATCGATATGTCAGTCACGTTCGCGTTTCTACACGGTCGCCGTGTGAAACGCGATGGAAATGGAAATACTCTGTTGCATGAAAGGAAATGAAAGGCCGGAATACGGGCGACGGGGAAGCTTTCAGGACCGCTTGCTGCGTTCGGTGTTCCCGTGGAAGAAGGTGTACTCCATACCCAGTGCTTCATTCGGTTCTTTCACTTTTTTGCTACCTTTGCGGTTCTTCACCTGCAGTGATGGTCCGAACTACACTCCGGGAAGATGTTGGTAGCTTGCGATAGTTGTGTTGTGCCGTGTAATAGCTCGCAAGAAAATTGCTATAAATATTGCAACCATTCGATATAGATTGATTTTGTAGCTTCCCGTGCTTTTCCCTGCTTGCTTCAGCAGTTGCAACCAACTATTTAGGAAGTGTACCATGAACCATGTTAGAGGTACATAGATGCTTTTGCGAAGTGCAGAAGGTAAATAACCACGTTCAAATTATCGTAATGGACCGTGTTTGTTTCGATTTGCTTTTGTTTGTGTACGAAGACGGTAAATTGGAAGCGTAAGGAACGGTATAGAACAACTTTCTTACATGATTACCTTACTTTCATTACAAATGACTTTATCATCAGGAAAGTAGAAACATTTTTTCACTGTCGATTGCATACTTTTAGGCGTATTTGTAAATGCGAACAGTGAAGCTCCTCAAGGTATGCAATTTTTTATACAAATTGGCTTATATTGCTAATTTTAAAATAAATAAACTTTTCCACAAGTGAAGTTGGTAAGAAAAAAAGCTATACTAAAGCATTATTCATTGTCATAAACCTGTTTTATTTAGACCTTGAAATGTAAAAGCTTTCAACGATTTCAAGCTCTAATGCACCGGAAGTCGCCTTTTCGGGGGAAGCCATTCAAAATCGTCATAAAAACCAAAAAGAAAACCTCTGCTCCTCTTCTGGAATGTGTAAAGCATTTCCAGCAGCAGCGAGTGCTCATATAGCTTGTTCACCCGTCCCGAGGACAACCATTTGACTTGCGGGGGTCACTGACAAAGCTCATCGTCAGGCGGGCGGTCGGGCGTATAAATTGCAGCACATCCTGTAAATAAACTACACGGAAACATTCACACCGTAGGGGTTACGGGTAGGACCGCTAGACGCCTAGACATTGCCTTCGCAAAACAAAGGTCCACTAAGGTCGCTGCTTAAAAGCTGCTCCCACCGACCAGCTACCGGATTCTCGGCTTAAGAATGTTCGCCTGTGTACCACTTGGCGGAGGCACTTTTGCGCTGACCCCAATACACTACACACTACACGCTAGCTTCTGTTCTCATTTGTTCTTGCTGTGTGTCGAATAATGTACAAGAAAAGGTATGAAAAAAGAACACACACACACATCTTAGTGAAGTGTTCCCGGTGGTTTCGTCGTCTTCTTGTTGCTCGGTCGCGTCTCGGACACAAGGAAGTAGGCAGCAAACATGCGCCAGCATGGCTTTATTGCGCTGTCAACGACGAACTGTCGACCAATTCACGTAGCTTCACCATTAACGGAAATATCCTGACCATCCACAAAACGTAGACTGCAAATGGGCAGCCATCAACGTGCTTTGTCCTTCTTTGCAAAAAAAGAAAAACAAACATGAAGAGCACGAACAGAAAGTCAAAGGAATGCTTCACGAGGTTCCTCTACTCGTGTACTTTTTGTATGTTTTTTTTTTGTTTTGTTTTTGGCTCACTCGGTTCTTTTTTGGATCATCGGTAACGCCATAACTATTGCTGCGCTCGACACTGAAACGTCAGTTTCGTGCACCACGAGTTCTATGCCGACCGCGCGAGTTTTGCAATCCGCTAACTATCCACTCGGTGACCTTCCCTTTTTTTTAGCAACGTCTGACTGTGCTCGTATTACTCGTCAAGCACTCGTTCACTTGGTTGGAAGGATCACCCAATCACAATGCGTTCTCCCAAACGCAAGCCCGAACGTCTGCCATCCTTGAGAACGACGGTTTTCGGGCGAAAATCGTCGACCTACGGATGAAGGGCATTACTACATGTTTTGGGAAAGGTTTTCGAAGGGATTGTGTTCAAGTATAGCTGCTCGTACCGGTGGCTCATCATCAATCATGCGACCAACCCACGGGCTGGCGGTCGGGTGTTTGTGTGCGGCTGCGGTTCCTGGTGAAAGCCCTCTAAGTCGGGCTCCTTACCATCCGAAAATCTCTCGTGTTGGGATTAGGGGCGCAACCGAATGGAATGATGCTAGCAAATACCGTCTGCGAGCAACATGGATACACTTGGCACTAGTTTACTTCTTCCTTCTGTATTGTGTGGGGTGTATGTGTTTTTTTTACTTCTTCTCCCTGACCCCGACGGAATATTCCTTGGCCTCGGCACTATCAGCCTACTCAACCTTTCCAGTGCTCACTTTCTACCCCTGCTTACTTATATTCCTTGAAAGCTCCGGTTCAATTTTCATGTGTGTCTCGGAAAGTGCAACCGGGGAATGGTGGCAAAAGGTGGTTCCACGGTATAAATAAAACACAAGCACCTCATGGTCAAACCGCACACAGCACACACACACACACACATAGTCTGCCAAGTTTCGTGTGATGATAAATTGTGGGCCACACTTTGTAGTTTCTTTTTTTGCTTTTCTTTTCTTTTCTGCACACTCACCGGGCTCAGATATCCATCCGGGTGGCACGGTACCCACACGTTCACGCCACGTACGCCAGCCAGCCACGTTCGCGTTCGCGATGTTCATTTGTACACTGAACGGCACTGTTACGAGTGAGTGTTCGTTGTGTCTGAGTGCGAAGGTGTTTGTTTGTGGTGTGTAGTTAACGATAACTACAACCCGGACCAGCACCAGCACCAGCAGTAGAAGTGGATGAGTTAGGAATTTTATTGGATTACGACAGGACAGTCGCCATTGTGGAGTGCCGTGCTGCTGGGTATGAAATTTGTTGCTTTTTTTTTTGTTAATACGAGCAAAATCTCCTTACACCCGAAAAAGAGAGGGTTATTTTCGAAAAATTAGCTTCCGTTTGCACACATCTACCATCAGCTTGCTCTTATTTTGTTGTCCTCACTCGAAGCGTAACAGCAGAAGCAAACCTCTTATCGTTATTGTTTGATAGTTTGTTAGTGCACCGGTATGCTGGCATCAGGGCAGTGTGTGGTTATGAAATTTTGGCTTCCTTCAATCCCATAATCTGACGTAAGTCTGGCGTGGTTTCGGTGGTTTGCCCACACTACTGTGGGATGAAGATTGCGGTTAATGCCGGTGCCCTGGCGTTGGCGTAGGTTGTGTACTTCCCAATATTGTTTGCCGTTGAGATGTGGGTAGAGGTTTTCCTTTATCTACACTGCAGGTAAAAAGGTAAATAACACTGAAGCACTCCATGCGCTCGCACATGTCCGTTCGCATGGTGTATGTGTCCTGGACGGGACGGGAACGTAACGACCTGTGCCGATTTTGTGCTCGTCAAGAAGGACGACTTTCCGTGTGCCTACCGGTATGATGAACGGGCGGCTAAACGGATCCCTTTTTGGACCGTAATAAGATAGCTTGAGTTACCGTCGGCCTCGTCTACTCATCGTTAGTGGTATGGTGAACTCATAATTGAATAAATGTTTTCAATATACCATTCATTCCGACGGACACCTGCTTCTCCGAGTGTCGGAAGTATTTAAACAACGTTGCTAAAACAAATCAATAT
>STHB01008783.1:0-14601 GCA_018908115.1 Anopheles rivulorum | reverse complement strand
TTTCTTTCTCTTGTCCAGTTGATCTAGTTTTTGTTTGTTTTAATTATCAAAATTTTATTCAAATCTTTTCAAAATAAAATTATTGTTCTAACGGCTTACTGTTAACGGTTGGAAAATATTGACATTTTAAACGATAAACAATTATCAAAAATTCTGGATTTTTCAAAAAAACATTATTAGTAAACCATCATTAAACTATTTTTTGTACAAGCATCGATAATCAACACTTTTGACCTTCGGTAACAACCGATTGCAGTTTACCCATTGTGGAGTGCAAGTAAGATTGCTAGCGCCTGCCAGGTGGCGCTAGTAGTACACCGCAAGCCACGCCTACTTATTGCTACGGAACAAAAAACAAACACACTACGCACACACACACGCGCACAAACCCGTCTATGGGCAATGAAAACAGAGTCCATATTGAAATATTTCACCCAATTGATACGTTTCAGCGAAGAATGTGGAAATTGTGACTTGTCACATCGTAGGGTGGAATGAGAATTTTTGTTTCTTTCCAATGGAAAATATTTTCGCATACAGCATTCAGCATTCAAGCAACGCTTTCTTATCGTATTTAAAGATTTTTAAAACTTTTATTTCTTCAACCTGAGATTAGGTGAAATTATTTTGCTAAAAAAATAAAACATTAACATTGATCGTACAATTGGATCACTACTACGGTGAGTATATCAAACAAAAAGAAAGCATCTGTACTACGAATAGACCATACTGCGCTGTGACCATACACACCGGAACCGTGCTGGCCACAGCACCAACAGCAGCAGCAGCGGGACACACCGGGCAGATAGAGGCGCGTGCGACGAAACAAAAAGCCCACCGAGGGCAAATGAAATCGAAACTTTAATTTAATGTTAATGATACACTCCGGAAACGGTCGGCGAAAAGGAGAGGTGGGCGGTGTAAGGAGGGGAGGAGCGGGAGTTTTTGGGGGAAGGGAACGAGGGGAGGTTTGCTCAGACAGTTTAAAATATATTAATTAGAGAAGCGCAAATAAATGTGATTATTGTGATTGTTGTGACTGTGAAGGTTTGGCTGTTTGCAGCTAGAGACAAAGAATGGCGCACCAAGCACGAACCACACGTACACATAGAAGAAAAAGACGCCAAAATAATGGAACCTTAGTTGTAGGTGTAGTTCATTCTTAGCCGTGGACAGGTGGACCGTAAAGTTTGGTGTGAGGAAGTGTGGGAACAGGGGGTTTCTTTTGGCCCGGTTTTTCTTTCCGGGCCGCGGGTGAAATGACCGTTTGGAAAATCAAAACTCACTACAATGGTAAGACGCGTTTTATGGTTGGCGCGGTTTGTTAAAGATGATTACCGGCATGGCGTGGGTCAGACTTTTCGGTGGAGTTAGGGGGGGGGGGGAATTTTTTGTTTTGTGTTTGTTTTATTTGTGTGTTTGATCGCTTGATGGTTTGATGACCCGTTTCTGGTGTTTTGTTTGCTGGTTTGCAGGAGAAAAGCAAAAAACAAACAGGAATTATTGTTGGGCGGTTGTGTGGTTGTGGCTTCACTTTTCCCACACCATTTAGCTGTGGGAAGATGATGCTATGTGAGCTGCGAGCATGGGAATTCGTTTGCAACCCACCGTTGTGCTTTCTTTAGCACAAAACCGACACAATCTGTCATTTTGGGTGACGGGAGTAGAAAAGCAAACAGAAACAAAGCTTTCCCGCAAAATTTTGTACATTAAGGTGGAAAATGTTTCCATCTTCGCCGATGCTCGAAATCGATTGTACCGTGTGCTTTATAAAACTTCAAATTTACCCCCTTATTGTATTGGTTTGTACTGCAACCTTCATGTGCAACCTTTCCGGGAGGGGCGAGTACAAACAAGCGCACTCCCAATAAAGCGTCAAAGCCCGATGGCGGCCGTCGCTTTATCACAGCGATACGATCACGAGATCGCTTATCTACCAAGATGCCTGTTCATTGTTGTGTTTTGTGCTTCAGTTTTTTTTCGTTTCATTCTCCGCCTTATCCGTTTATTAATTGAACGGTCATGTAATTGGTATTGACGGCTAGCGTGCCGGCGAGCGGCCCGAGCACCAGGTAACACGTCAACATGGCAAAGCAAGGGAAAAAGCCTCGCCGGGACAAACGGGGTGTTTTTTGTTGTTGTGATTGTGAGGAAGAATGATCGACCGATCGAACGACTCCATCTTGTACTCTTGGCTGCCCTTTCGACCTGGGGGAGGGTGGCATTCCTGTGCGCTGGGAGTACGGGGGAACCGAGCGGGAAACTCATCTCCACGGTATCAGCATCTTGACTGGGGCCGGGTACCGATAAGGTAACACAGTGTAATGGAGCTGGAAGCAACATTTCTAGGAATTTGAACCCGGATTTTGTTGCAAAACCCCAATGAAGGTTTGCTCCTTGCACAGTCGGACTCTATTTCTGTCCGCCTGGGTGCTTGGTTTCGTAGTATAAAAAGCATGAATTTATGCATGAAATTGCATGAATTGCAATTACAAATAAAACGATGTATTTAGATGTAAAAACAAAAATAATATGCTTAACTGTACAAGCCTTTAATTTACATGATTGTTTCTGAGATAGTATTTTAAAGATAAATATCAAATAAAACAAGAACTAGGAAATAAAACGCTGAGAATTGATTAAACATTCATTGATTAATCACCTTTTTTAGGTTTGGGACGATACAGGACAGTTTGTATGTTTAAAAAAATCTCAAAAACCTCTACTTAAGCTCAAACAATTCTCAATCAAACTAAAGAAGTAATACCAAAGTTTCAGACAAATGTTCTAGCCGTTATCCGAAGCGTTTATTGAACATCGATTGACATTGATTGAAGTCAAATTATTTCTTTGTTTTATAAGCAAAATGATAATTAATCAGAAAATATTGAATTAACGTTATTTTCCTAATAAGAACGTCTTTCTAATAATATTTCTTCTGTCCTCTTGAGTATATGTGGAATTGGTGTACTTCATGTACAAGCCCTATTCGTTATCAGAAAGCATTTTTATAACTTAAGAGCAGAAATCATTTATTAGTTAAGATCTACAAACTACTCTTTTTTAGCAACTATTATTAAATAATTGATAAAAATTAACTTATTGTTAATTGAGACGGCTCAACGCCGAATTAACTTAAATGATAAGTTAAATTAAATTCATTTTATTAATTTCATTGCATTCGTTTATATGATACAATATCAGGCTGACAATAAAGACAAGAAATTTTAATATTGATTAATTGTTAATTTTAAAAGTATATAACCTTTTGCCAACACATGGCAGATCTTACTTAAAATGTAGTCAAGTAAAACATGTTACACAATTTGCAGAAAATTTAATATAATTAACCTCATATTTAAAAATAAGTCCCATTAAAATAAGCCTGAATAAAAGGCAGTTTATTATAAATTTAGATGTCCATTAGTACAAACTCTAATTGAGTCTTGTTTGTACCATAAACACACACACACTTACACTCATTATAATAATAATCTCGCAATAAAAGTCGATTAAAAACACTTGACGTTGAAAAGTGATAAATCAACACATCGAAGGCAAAAAAGGGAAAAACCCACCAACAAACCAATTGCCAATAAATCAATCAAGCACTCACACGCTTCAATTGTTGCTGGTTAAACGGCCCTTTTTAAGACACAAAAAAATCAATCACGCACACGCACAGTCAGCACCGAGCCCCACGGTCGAGTCGGAACCACTCTCTGCATCGCGAAGCGTAATTTTCCTTAAGGGCAGGAAAAACCAGGACTTGCAGGACTTGTGTGTGCTGTGGTGGCCTCTTCTTGGTGTCGAAAATCTCGCTTTGCGCTTGGAAATGATTCGAACAATAGATGGATGGGTGGATGGGTTGGTTGAAGATTGATGCCAAATGTGGCCATACAGCATCCCATCCCAGCGCTGTAGGGGTGGTTTTTTTCGGTGGAAAAAAAGAGAATGAACACACTCCCACCCCCTCCTCTCACTCACACACACACACACACACACACACACACACACACACACACACACACACACACACACACACACAAACCGAACACAACGTTGTGCGTTCTGAAGACGTAATAGAACAATAAACCACTTAATATTTCGCTTTTTCCACTTTTACTCGAGAGCAGTTGGTCGAGTGGCTGGCCCGTTCCCGCTGGAAGACGTTTCCGGTTTTGTTTTTGTGTGATGCTGTTACTTTGTGCTCTCGTACAGAGCATTTTGTATTTCTGTTTTGCTGTTTTTTTTTAATTTCTTGTGCTGCCGCTGCTACTGTTGTACATTTTCATCCGATTCATTCTATTCACCGTTTACTTCCTATTCGAATTTTCTGCACCCCGGTTCGGGCTCGCCCGCGCCCGTTTAGGTGGCCCGTTCTCCTCCTAGGCCAACTCGTACACACACGAAAACGGGTGAATAAAAAAAAAAGGTGAGCAATGAAAAACGCGCCACCAGTAAAATGCTGCGCGGGGATTGAAAATTTTATCCGAAAGCTAGAACAAGCCAGTGCCGTGTGGTGAACGGAAAAGGCAACTTGGCTGCTGCTGCTGGTGGAATGTAAGGGTCGAGTAAGGGGAGTAATGGCAAATGGAATGTTGCTTGTGGTGGTGGTGGATGATGATGAACGGAAGAAGTAGAAGAAGAAGAAGAAGGCAAGCATTGTTTCCACGGCACAAAAAAAACGCAATGAGTTTTCCGCCCGTCTCGTGGGGGCTCCCACGGACCGGAGACGTTCTTTACGTTCTGCGTTTCCGCTTGTCGGGCGCTTGTGCGAATATATGGTGTGTGTGTGTGGTGCACCAACACTCCCAGCTTGGTTACGATATTTCGAGTGGTTGTGGTTTTTTCTTTCTATGTGAAGAAAAAACCACACCGCGTGTGTGTGTGTGTGTGTGTGTGCATTTTCAGACTATTTCGTTTTTTTTTGCTACTGTTGCACCTTCTGCAAAACCGGAGTCTTATCGAGAAATAATTAAAATGTTTTCTAGTCTTTCGCTGAAATGTTGAAGAGAAATATTTGTTATAAATTTTATGTCTTTACAATGTAATCAAATGGAGCAGATAAGGTAGAAAGCGCAATGTTTGTTAGTGAATAAGTAATAATTAAAAATGCTTAATAAGTTGCATCACCTTTAATTGTGGTTCTGGGACGATAAGACTGGATTTAATAAGATTCTTTTAAAAATTACTTCCATTTAAAATTTTAGTTTGATATCATAACAAACCTTTTACTGTAGCAAAATACGAAGATATCTTAACATTTATCACAAGTTTATACGAGACGCTCAATCATTCATTCTTGATTTCAATAATGATCGAGGATTAAACACTTCTAAAGAAATGCTTCTCGGCAAAAACGTTAAGATCCAAGTGGAAATACTTAAAAACAACGTTTGCAAAAATGATTTAAGTGTAGCTGCTACATTTTCCTCCATTTTGTTCCAAACTGTGCTTACCAACACTTAATAATACAAACAAGACAAAACAAACACAAACATACATTAATGTTTAATATTCATTTAAGCATAATCTTTAAAGGAGAAATAACGAAGAAAATGAGTAACAAATGGTGTAGATAAAGTTTAATTGAACATGAAAATGATGAGATCTGCAGCAAAAAGACAAAAGATAGGATATAACAACATGAATATGTAAGTTAAAAAGAGATATAAATATAAGTTTTCACAAAATGAATTTAAAAATCGGATTAACTTATCTATACCAGTGTCAATGGCTGAGGAAGTTTATGAGTCTTTAAAAATAAAATAAAATCTTCATAAAGCATTGGTAGCTGTCAATTTTGAAAGAAACTTTTTAGCAAATGACAAAGAATGTTCTAAAGAAATAAGACTTCAATCGAACACACAAAAAGCTTCTAACACCAGCAGTAAACACATTTCTTCTTTGATTGCTTATAGTGTGCTTACAATAGAAAAACTTCAACGCCGGCAACCAGCAACTGCTCACTCAAACTTATTTCCATCTGCTTTAACGTATCATCCAGTGAACAAAACATCACCAAACAAAACAAAACAAAAGAAAAAACATTCAAAAATCACGCAACACACACGGTTGGAAATGTTCGAATGGGATTATGGGCAGCGTTTGGTGTCTGGATTCCTTTCCCTGCATTTGCTACAAACTTCGCTCTGCTTTAGCTACCAGGAATAGCCTACCATTCCTAACACAAAGACAGGAGTGGCAAGAAAAAAACACCAGGCACATCAAACATCAAATTATACATCTCCTAACTGACGACGACGACGACGGCGACGAATTCGCCATTTGTGCCTCCGGAAGGGATTTCGTGCAGCTAATCGTTCTCGCTCGCACAGACGAGCCCGAAAAACTGATACCACCGGACCATGCAACGGCCCTGTGTTCTGAGGGCGGATGCCGAAATGCCGTCTCGAATCTCAACCGAACCATTGGATTATGAATGTTAAATCCATTGTGTGTGTGTGTGTGTGTGTGTGTTATTGTACCAAACGGTCCAAAGTTTTGACGAGGCCTTTTTGCAGTTGTGCTGGCATGCATGGTGAATGCATTAGCTGGCTATCTCCATTTTGCACGCCGCTTCGTGTTAGTCATATTTCCATCCTTTTGTACAGTTTCATTAATAAAACAACAACCAACTACCAAGCTGAAAAGAAAACGCTCACAGGAAGTGGATTAACTCTTGTAAGGAATCGTGTTTGGTGCGAAACCGATGCATTAGGCAATCGGGGAACTGTGGAAGACTCCGGTAAGATGATTGCAGTACGTACGGCTGTCAAATCTCGTATGCCAGACACCTTAATTGGTTATTGAAACTTTAAAAACAATGAATCTTGTTTTTTTTTGGAACCTTTTTATGAAAAGTTCTGTTTAATTTCTTTTTTTTCTCCCTTAAAACGTTGTTACAAAAGTACTCTCGCGAACAATGTCAGGTCATTGGCCTTATTGGCAAGCAAAAACAAACAAAAAATGGGTGGAGAATTGCATTTTTCTACGTCAACGACTGTTACCATAGCGACACCGGACACCGGCTTCCTTTCATAAAAAAAAAACACAGAAATTCTGTGCGTATTTCGGTCGGTTTATTGTTTCGGTATCGAAATTCTCGCATCCCGGGCAACAATCCCTCTACGCCGCAAATAAAACAAAAAAACAACAGCTTGGCACAACAATTTTGTATGTCGCTTGCTCCGAAAAGCTGCAATACATGCTGAGGAACTTGGGCAAGCAAAAAAAAAAAAGGAACAACAAACCGACAAAGTTAAACCAACCTGCCCCGAAATCAAATGTCACCAGCGTGGTACCAGGGGCAGGGAAAACCGGTTCGCAATACTCCCAAACGGGGAGCAACAAAATGTGGCCTTTGATATGTTCCGCAGTCGGTTTGATTGGATTGAACAATTTTCAAACCCGTCCAAGGCGATTCGCTTCGTTTGCCACGGCACGGATGCTGCAGATCGATGGCCGCGGAAATCGTGAACTATGTGAAGCATTTCGACTATTTTGCATTAATAACTTTGTTACGGTGTGCGTGGATGTGGATGCATTCGGTTCTGCGGGCTGTTTGTTTTACGATTATGTTTGCACGCTTTTCGATGATCAGTATCGGTGTGTATCGGTTGCTTATAGTGGGTAATTGAATGATAAAAATTATTAATTACATTGGAAGTGCTGTGATGAAATGTTATGGTATCGAAAGTTATTTTAACCTCTGTACGTTGATTAACTTGACTTCATTTGTCTAAGGCTTTGTTGTAGCTTGAATGATTTATTAGTAGAATGCTAGAAGGATGCTTTTACTAGGATATACGTAAATTCTAGGATTCCAGTACGTGCAGACGTCTAAGATCTCTTAGGTGAAGTACTTTGACATAGATCTTTCAATAATTCCAGCGTTACTCATAACTTGATAATGATAAGTCTCTCGTCTCCATACCCTATTTATGTCTTACATATCCCAATGAATCGAACACTGTCTACTTCCAACATCAACCTTTAGGTATTCATTCCATCGCTGCCGTAGTAGCTATACTGCAGAAGTCCTTTTAACCAAAGTCAACCATCTTCACTCTACGATATATCAACTAACAAAAGACTTCATCTTTATCCACCTGGATAACCTCGTTTGATTTTATACGCTAAGTTGTCCGGTGTCATTCTAATGGCGTGATCTGCCCTCTAGAGTCTGGAGATTCGTAAATCCATTATACGATGGTAAAGCTATCGGTATAACACACACTCAGGCCACTGTAGTTCTCTCCAAGAAAGCTTATTAACTTCTTCCAAACATCGTCTCTGGAGCACTATTGTGAGTAAAACTTTCATACTTTCTTTTCCCATGCAATTTATTCTTCTTAATACAACAAATATTCTAAAATGTAAATAAAAACTCTAACAACCGCTACTTCTTCTCAGCACGTTCGTTCCCAGCCGGTATGATTCCCGGTGGGTTCCCATTGGTGTAACCACCCTAACGACTTGGGTTGATTTAAAAAAAAAAACGAACGCCCGCTACACTTTAAAACACACAATTCCACGCCACCACTGGGACAAAGACCCCCTCCCCTTCCCCCTATTTCCCATCCCCAACACGTTTGCTAGTTGTCTCAGGATTTCAATAAATTAATTTTATTCGAATCCATTTCTCAACCAACGGCTCCAACGAATTGTGACCATTCCCAGGGACCCACCAGTGGTGGACAGTTTGTTTTGCGTTCCCGTGCACGCCCTCGAATGGCGGCGGTACAAACGAAACACAAAAAAAAGAAGTGTGCGTACAACCCATCGGGTCAAAGAATTTCCCGCTCGCATATCCGGTCGGTCCGGCGATCGGTTGCATCCCGCGGTGGTGCACTTTTTTCGGCTGGCGCCATCCGGTGCATTGTGCAGCGCACGCCCACTTAGAATTCGTGGTCTGGCCGGCGTCTCGCGGCGTTAAGATTTATGGTACAACTTAAATTATTCAACATTTGATTGATGGGCACAAGGTGGGCACAAGGGTTAGAGCGGGCGCGTTAAATCTCGGACCGGAACTCCCGGAACAACCCCGTGTCCAACGTTTCCACTTAATGACATTCTCGCAAACGGCGACCATTCGGTGAGGTTCCGATGCATTAAGGGTATTAGCCGGGGAAACCGTTTTTTTTTTTTTGTTTACCCTGCCGATGGAATGTGGCGAACATTAATGGAGTCGAACGAAGCAAGTGGAGACGAAATGAAATGTTCCACAGTCGGTCGGTTCTAGGAGGTGGTGATGGTGAATAAATCCGCTGCCACACGGTTTTGTGAGTCACAAACGCACGAAGGACAGCACGGTCCGCAAGGTTAGTGTGTGCAAATAAACAATAAAACGGGGAAATAAAAACGCATTCGCAGAAGAAATGGAATGAAAAGACCTACAAAAAACCGGCAACCAATGTTTCGCATCCACACCGAACACCTACAAAAGTCTGGGCGAATGGCAGTAGTACCAGCACCAGGAATAGTTGTAAATATCAATCCACACACACTTTTTGGGGAATTTTCAACAAGAAGAATAAGAATAAGATGAAGTAGAAGAAGAATAATCCAACACGAGAAAACAAAACCCTGCTCACTCACACACACACACACACACTCTAGACCACAGTCTACAAAACAAAAGTCCGGATAATGATCAGTTGCCTTCCAAATTACTTCCGACTTCGGGAGGTACCGGGTCAAATTTGTAGACGCATCATTATAATAATTATATAACTACGATTATCATCTGATTTCGCCTGCGCCGCCGAACCACCTTCATCACCACCACGAACGCCTTGCGCCTCGAAGCCGCGTGATGACGGGCCTGCTGCCCGTCTTCGCCAACAACCAACTTACCCGGACCCGGAATAGAAGCCCTGGGCAGGGCAGTGGGCTGGTGGTGGTGGTGGTGGTGGTAGAATCGAGTGTCGTGGCCCTTTTAGATGGCTTGACCGGAACACACCTTTTTCCCTTTTTTTTTTATTTCGGGACGAATGCGGGCGTGGACGGCTGTCCGAAGCATCCCTTTGGGTTAGCATTCTAGCCAATAGATGTCAGGCGGCGCCCTCGGGCGGGATTGAGCGAGTCGGCCAAGTGGACTGTGACAACAACAAGAACAAGAGAAGCTCAAAAAATGTCGATCATTATTTCGCTTTCGCTGCGTGATCACCTGTGGGCTGTGCAAGGTAATTGGGCCGTTACCTATGACCCAGTGAGAAGCAGAGCATCCTGCATGATGGGCTTGCGATATGATCCACAGGTCAGACACAGGATCGTCCTGTGTCGATTGAAAGGGAATTTCCTGCTATTACGTATTTATAAGCCATTGATATGAACACGTACCAGGAAAAAGTGGTCCCGATTGCTTTCGGGCAGCATATTTGATGTTGCTAAACAGCACCACAAGTTTGCTCCTGAAATTTGTTTCTTCAGAGTAGAATAAACTGAGCGCTCCCAGTGGTGCGATTTGAATATTGTTGAACATTATTCATCCTGATACCGATACCGAACTGATACCGATTCCATCATTACTGTCACCCACCCGCAAGGACAAGGTGTCTCGACGCACAGATCGGGGCATCAGGCATTTTGCGAGATCGATCGAAAAAAAGGGTTATTTTTCATTACATTTGTAAACGATTTGCAAGCGTACGATTAGCCGAATTTTTAGACCGCATCGTGATCAGGCCCGCGAAAAAAAAAACAGAAACGTGTTTTTGGCGGGAGAGCTTTATGGGTGTATTCAAAACCCATTAGCGAGCTAATTTCTTTTTAATTACTGAACCATCGGATGCGCAGGTCGGTTCATCCTTTGGACCGTGGCGTTTTGCAGGGTTGAGTGACAACCACAGCCAGCGAGCGATGGCGAGCGTATTTGATCGATAAGTCTATTTTTACCGGCGCACGGTTGATTATTTTCATGTTTCGGAAGCTGTTTTAGTTTTACGTAATGTTGAGCAATAATTAAGGTAAAGATTTAAAGAATTGGAGCTTGAATTTTTTAAATTTGGCTATTGTTAAAATTACTTATTGAAAAAATTTCAAAATGGGAATACTAATAGATTTCAATTTTGTGTATTTGATTTAAAATAATTCCTAAAGTTTTCGGCAGTTTTGCTCAGTTTGCAAGTGAGAAATTTATTCAAATTTTGTCATAAACTAAGTTGTAATGTTATTTTAGAAATCAAGATTCCTTTATTTATTATGCAGAAACGAAATTTTGGAGTAAAAACATCAATATTTATAGAAAGTTATATTTTTTCACTTTCAAAGTAATCAAACAAATATGCTGTTAAATACTACGATAGTTCATCGGTCGAAATAACGTCACTTTCAAGCACAAAAATTACAAATAATAAATTATTTGTGTCTGAAACAGTAACTGGAGCAGTTACCAGTTCATTTCATTAAAATTTATCATGAGAACAATTTTAAATAAATAAATAAAATAGTAAAAGAACCGTAAAAATTTGCGTCAGCTACTAAGAGAAAGGAAAGTAGTCGACCAAAAAGGAATGACACTCAACGTCAAACTAATTTTACGAAAATTGAGTTCATTTTGAATCTCGAATGAACCAAAATGAACACTAAACGATAGCGTTCTTCTGACAAGCGCTACAAACACTGAAACAAACAAACAAACGAATGCAGCTTTCAGCCACCATCCATCAAACGATTCTTTATTGCGTCTTCTTCGATTTGCTAGTGTCGCCGGTTTTCGTCGCGGTTTTCATCAGACATCCAACCATGTCAACACTTTGTCAAATTCAACCAAACCCAAGCCGACAGACACACTGTCAAACCGTCGTGTGCGTGCAGCTACAAGTGCACCGATCCGGCCCATCTTTAAATGCAAACTGACAATTTGACATGGTAATACCCAGCCGGACGGCGTACGCCAGTGAGCAATAAAAAAAAACCCACCCCTAAACAAAAATCCGTATCCCGTACGCAACAGTGACACCTCCGAAAAAGGGCTTATCCCTCCAGATGCATATTCCGAACGGTCGCGTCAGCGAACGCGAATTCGTTAAGTAGCCGTATCGGTTGCCGGGTGCATTCCCGGCTTTCAGGCTCGGAACGGGCTCACGATGCACTTTCTGTAGTTTGTAATTCTCTTTTTTCGCTTGCGACGGGACTTCTGTCGCGGACAGCGCTAGTGCAAATGTCCATAATCTGACGATGCTGACGATACGGCAAGTTGCACACACAAAGGGTGACACACACACGCACAGATGTCGTCTAAGCCCTAGGCTCTGATCATCCTGGCACTAGTTGCAAGGTGCATTCGCTAGGAAAATGCCACTCGTCAAGATATTTGCAAGTGAAACTGCAAATCAACTGGCTCGCTCGCATCGTTCAAATCAACATACAAAAAATCGAAGCAAAAAAAACAGAAACACGGGATGTCGGGACGTTGCCAGAGCATCAAAGGCAGGCGCATCGAACGTGAGGAGGTAGTAGGTGGCTTGAGGACAGAAAAAAATGCTTCCCAACCGCCCGACAGGAATGTCCAACGCTGGACGCGGTTTTTGCGCGAGTCTCTCCGTGCGCGAATTACGCGACACAATCCTGGCCGGATCGGATTTTTCCACCCCAAACCCCTCCCCCCACCCCCCTCGTGGGTGGGGGCTGAAAGTTTTTCTTGCGGGTGTTCCTAGTTTCGTGGTGCACACAGTTCAAAGCACACCGCCACCCGTCATCTGAACGCGCGGGATGGATGGATAAACTAGTACGCCCGCCGCGCATAACCGCCGCTGGTGCTCTCGATCTGGCGATTCAGCAATCAATCCACCACCGGTCCAGTGTGCGGGATGCTGGCAAAAATGCTGCCGACAAGTGAGCCGCACACACACACATGCACACGCACACAATGTCCAAAGGGAACTTTTGATCGCGGAGCGAACCGTGTGCATGCAAGTGAACGGATTCCGCGTTGGAATTCCGCGTGCCGTGCCACTGCGCTGGGTGACAATTTGGGAGTTGGGAACGTCCCGTACCAGAACCGGGATCTGCATGCCGGGATGGTGAGTAGGGAGGAGTAGGGACGTTTTTTTTTCGCGAGGCGTTTTACGATTGACGAAAGCGCTGACAGAAGCGTATCCGTGCGACGGTATCCCGAAGCTGATGATGTCCGTGCGCTTCGTTGTCATGGAGATTTCTTGCCAGCTTTTATTGCGGTTCGCGAGCGGGTTCGTTTTTGCGATTGGACCAGGAGTGACCTGCTGACGGCAAGTGACAATTTTCTATCGTTTGTTGGATTCGCCGCTGTCCCTTGTTGGGCTTTATCTTTCTTTATCTGCCGGTGTGAATACAAGTTTTGCTGTGAAAGAGTATTTGATTAAATGTTGACGATAGCAAGCAAAATAGTTAGATACTAAAGTAAATAATGTACTACTTAACTACAAGACCCGGAGTTTCAATCTCGACTGTGCCTCCAATATGCTCGTTTTGAATGTATCTTATTTATGAAGAGAAATATGATATACCAATGGTCAAGAACGACCTGACCTGAAATTATTGACAAGGCCTATATTGAACCATTCGTTTCAAAAACTTTTTAATCGTAACGTAATATATATTTTATTTTGAAATGCATTTAACGATAAATATACCTGTTATGCTTTGAAAAAAAATCTTAAAATAAAAGTTTATTGCAAAGTAAAGAGCCAATTGTAAATCCGCAATTCAAACACATCTTCAAACACCATAAATTCAAATTAATTTAACTCGAAACACTTAAAGGAACGAAATATTAAGTAAAAGTAAATGCTAATTAAAAATAAGGAAATGAAGGTGTTAGAACTGTTCAATTAAAATGTATTAAAACCCTGACAAAAGTGTACCAAAACATCTGGAAGTAGCTAATACAACTTATAGAAGTAGAATGTAATATTAAAACGTTGATTTAATAAAATGAAATTGACAAGTACAAATTTTTATTTCACTTATGAAACTGTGACTTTCTGCAACACTTGTGTCCTTTTCCAAGGGTTAATATAATGTTAGAAATAGATTTTTTGGTTAGAAATTCCTATCGATTGCATTGCAGAAAGATATGAAAATGAATGAAAAACATGCCAAAAATCAATCGATCAATCGTTCAATCGTTCTATTTGTCCGTATGTTCGTATGGGTCACTGTATACGGCATTCTGAGCTACAAAATTTGGTAGAAAGGTTTTGTGTTTTTAGTGTACTTTTTTCTGCCTGACAGCACAGCACATCACCGGCCGTGTAGTGTATTGACATCAAACCATCCACATACACACGGGCTCTGTGCGCGGCAGCGAGAGAACCGAACTGTGGATTATAAGCCTGTTTTTCGTGTTCCTTTTTCGTTGATGCTGACGACGGTACAAGTGATGCCATTGCATTTTCGCTGCATCTGCAGTGCAGTTGTGCATCGGTACGGGACCGTACGGGCGGCATTGTCATACGAGAGCTGGTCAGTGGCAACCGCCTGAACCATTCATTTCGCTGCTGGAAAAGTGGGCTTTGGAGAGAGGGTGAGAAAGGGATGGAAGACCGGGAGGGACCGAGAATGTGGCAACCACCCCGGGTGTGGACGTTCTTGGTGCATTCTTTTTTATTGTCG
>STHB01008745.1:0-14621 GCA_018908115.1 Anopheles rivulorum | reverse complement strand
TTGTGGGAACCTTTGCAGTTCAGACACACGGGATCAGCGATGCAATCTCCGTGGGCCGGCGCGCTGCAGTTCGAACAATTTTGGGCTCCTTTGTAGTTCATTTTGGTGTGACTAAAATGAGCGCAGTTGTAGCACATCATCGGTTTCGGGTAATAAGGCCGCGTCGACACTTGCAGAGCACCAAGGCGGATGGTTGTAGGGATGGAGGTGGCGTTCACACGGAGAAGGAATATGTTGGTGGGCACTATTTCGTTGTTAATTTTGTGGGTAAAACGTCGCACAGCAATCACTTTTTGATCCTTTAGTTCACTTAGGATCGTTTCATCGGACACATCTTTCAAATCAGGGGAGTAGATCACACACTGAACACTGTTTACGGTAACATGTGGGGTCACTGAGACTGGGGTACCGTCAAATAATTTCGTCAGGGATTAGAGGGTCGTAAATTGTTGGGCGTTGCGGGTCTTCAGTAGGAGTTTCTTTCCATTGTCCATAAGTTGGCCGCGCTCGGCAAGCTCATCAGCATGCGAGGACTAGCATTTACCAACAATAAAAGGATTTTTTGGGGAGAGGCGAGCCGTCGGTGGTTTGTAATACCAGGAATTTCATATCACCGTGGGTATTATTTTTGTCCATTCAATTAGGCGTAGACCGAGAGGAGGGAAGTCCCTCTCGTGGAAAAATGGGCCTGTCATATTTATGTAGGCCCAGAAAAAGTTAAATAAAATGACCTTTACTCTATAATTTCATTTTTACTGCAGCGCACATAAAAAAAATGAAACAGGTCGATTACAGTAAACTTAAAAAATACTTTTTGGCACACCACGTAATTACATACACACATAACGTACACTCTCCATCGCAAAATTTCCATACACAAAATACACATACACTTTACCACAGGGTACAAGCTTAACAAGTGAAAATGCAACAGGGGACCAAACTCTCGTCGAGTCCAAACAATCGGTCGCTGTTACAATCAGGTGATAGTAAATGCTCTGACTTGATTCACTCTCGCAGATGATAGATCGGCTATATGTTGTTCTAACGGTACTGGCTTAAATCGGATACAGCTAACCTATTCGTGAAGTACTATTTACGAAAAAGTGACACTAACCAAAGTACTAGCGCGACAAATGCGTGCTGTTACAATCCAATATTTGCCCCACAATGTCATATTATTTGTTGACACTTAAAAAGAAAGACGTAATTGAAGAATGTTGCTAACCGCGGATTGATTTTGTACTGAAACAATCAGAACTAATGTATTTTAGAATTGTTATTTTCTCAAAAAAGGTCG
Organism: Anopheles rivulorum; assembly: GCA_018908115.1. Taxonomy (NCBI): domain Eukaryota; kingdom Metazoa; phylum Arthropoda; class Insecta; order Diptera; family Culicidae; genus Anopheles; species Anopheles rivulorum. The sequence continues at coordinate 13,321 of STHB01008745.1, read as the reverse complement.
CGTACTCTTTAACGCCCAGCATGCATAATTTATAATATGGTAGAACCATCAGAAGTAAGGTTTACAATGTTAGGTAGGATGGAGTTTATTTTAGCAAACTATTAACATAATTAGCTACGCTTTACAGATGAATGTGAAAGATAGATAATATGTATTGAATACAGAATTGTAAATGTGAAAATCCGTCGTTATGTAAATGATACATGTTACTTATTTAATATATGTAAACGTCAATAAACAAAAAAGGTTTTTTTTCTGATTTGACCATACGTTTTCGTATGCATTTTATTGTTTCACGAGCTCTCATGATATCATTTTTTTAAGACTATTTACAGTGTTTAAACTCGTTTTAAAATGCTGTTGTGCTGCGTAATTTAAATAAATATAGTCCAATGCTGGAAAGAAAAATTATCTTAACATTTAAAAATGGACCATTGCACCTTGTAAATAACATAAGCAGCCTATGAAAACCTTATCCAAGGTGAGTAACCGTGTCGTCGTTGTGGACTACTGAGCTATAGCGAAATTCATTACGCAATTTCGAGATTGTATGATTTACTTCTGTGAACCGGTTGCATACATTTTAAACATGATTTGTTTCTTTTGTGTTCTTTGGTTGGCTAGAACACAATTAAACAGGAAGTCGCATGGATACAATATTTTACACGTGTAATTAATAAAAGAAAACTAACATAAATCTTAACGCCTAGCCTAATCGCTCGCACCCCGCCTGATCGCTTGCCTGTTGTGTAGTCTCTCTAAGTATGTGCTCGTCCAGAACGCGCGATCGCGATGGCTGCGCCCTGACGTCGCCCGTGGACCGATGACAGCCAAACGTCTGACCGGTGTCTGAAACGTCTGAATAGCGACAACCCAGAGTGGCATGTCGCGCGACGTTCTGTCCACAGCAGTTTCACTGATTTACATTGACCGCTTGCACGTACTGCCTTTTATACCTAAATCGCTTAATAATCTTCTCATCTATACAGCCTGGGTTGTTGCTATACAAAATGCTACTAATTCCACTTCTGTGGATGATACAGCGACTGTTGACTGCTGTGGGACATATGGCCTAATTTGGTTTATACTTGGTTTATTTTATACTTGGTGGTTTTGGAGCGTACCACTGAATTCCTCTTCCCTACCACTGAAAAAGAAGACTGTTGACTGGTTCCTAGTTATCCAATGTACAGTTGCCTTATAAACACATGCTAAAGAGTAGACCAGAAAGTATATGAACGACAAAAGATTAGGAAAAAAAAATAAAATGTTCTAGAAAAAATAAATGTATTAAATTAACCATTTTTGTATCGTGTTCTTAACTAGTATTAACGAATAAATAGTAACTTTGCCCTAACTCTTCTCATCAGGTTCAGACTTCTCCATATTACGATCGTTTTCTTAAGTGTGTCTTGGTCAGCACGATTACACCCTGTAATGGAACCATTTTTCGATTGGTCTGGCTTTAGGGCAGTTCGGCAGGTTTGTATATTTTTGCACGTACCTTATTTTCATCATACCATCGGATCATTTTTCTTGCATAATGTACGGATGCGAAATTCGGTCAAAAAAACAACACTTTTACACAACACACCGTATTAAACTAAATTTTATTACGTAGGTTAGTCAGACCATGGTACGGGGGATAATCCGAATGGGATTTTGCCCGCTGGTCCGGTCGTGTTGGAACTAGCGCCGTTGGAAAATACACCACCGGGACGTCCCGGCCAAAATAACACAGGACCATTATTTTTTCGAATGATTGGTAACAAACGGCGTTTTAAACACCCGAATGTACTATCGGTTTTCATTGTCTCTGTAGAACCAAATGGTTCTGATCACATTCAACACATTCCCATGCTGTTCTTTGAAGTATCCAGTTTTTGACAACATCTCGAATAGAACTTTCCTTTTTTTTATTTTTGAAAGCCATTATGATTTTCCGGTCTAATTTTCGGTTTACAGGTCCTGCTTTTCGATCACTTTTTTGCGCAACCTCAAAGCTGGATCCCTCACGAAACTTTTGGATGGCGCTCTGTACGGTTACGATTCTCACATCTTCCGATTTCGGCAATTGCAAAAAAGAGAGAGATAGAGATAGAGAGAGAGAGAGAGAGAGAAACACATTTAAAAAAATGAATTAATATTTTAAACGTTAGAACTGTGTAGAACATGAGAGAGAGAAGTTTTTAATTTTTGTGTACCATTTGTTGCAACATGCAACAGCGGCGTTCTTCTCATATACCCAATTTACATAACAACTCTAAAATACACTTAAGGACGTTTTCTAGCATCGCATATTTATTCTTTGACGTAAAATCCTTTCCTTTTCTTTTTTCAAAGAGATAAAAAACACGTCATTTCATTACCGCGTTTTTTGTCATGGTTCTATTGCTTCTCCTTCATCGGGAACCTTTGGATATCGAACCTTGTCCCTCGAGTGGTACTCGTGGCTCCTACGGTTAACCTTCAGAAGCCTGCCGTCGCGTTCGATTTGACCTTTGAATTAATTTCAAGTACTATTTTTTAGACTTCCTAAATAGTATTCTTTAGTATTCGTAGAGCATTCAGTCGAATTCAGCTACTCAGATTGTCAAACTAATTTTATTGAAGCCCTCGATATGACTTTCGGTCAGCTAGACTTTAATCTGAAACTTAAAAATTGTATATTAAATTAAATACAATCGTAAAATATATGAAATGAACACAGAAGAAACGTGACGTGTATATGGGTCTTCAGAGCTTCAAGTGTTCATTAGTTGTCAACAGCTAATGAGCTGTCAACAATGAATAAATTTTTTTATTGTTTTATTTTTTTTAACTAAATAATTCATTTTAATCGAAATTACATTTAATGTTTTATTTAACATTCAGAATTATTTAAAAAAAAATGGGACTTCTAATGTGTTTGGAAGTCTTTAGTGAAAACTTTCATTGGACCTTTTTCTTTATGATTGCTGTACTGTTTTCACTGGGCGTTATGTCTGTAACTGTCATTGTGAATTTGTAAACATACTCGGGAAAGGTGGTCCGTTTGGATTTTATTAATTTTATCCCGAAATGAACAGTCAGTTAATGTCTGTTTGAATGTCTGCAGGATCTATTCAATAAAGGAAATATAAACCATTAATGGTTTAAACGAAGTATTGCTGAAATATAACGGAATTGTGATTTCTAAACAACACAAATAATCGCTCATGTGAGTAAGTTGAGGTGAGTCATCTTTATTTATAATATTACTCTCAGCGTAACTGTTGGCAAAAATGGTCATTCTATTAATGTATTTTAAAAACATTTTCAAAACATAACAATGTTCACAATGTTCGATTTATTATGCCATTAATTTAAAATAAATGATTTTTTTTAGAAACAAGATGAGCCGAACCGCCAACAGCGACGACAGTCACATTCAAGCATCATCGTCAGCGATACGGGTTGATGCTGAAACACCTATACATAGGTCCGAGCCATTATCGGTCCTTGTTAGTTCCGAGAGAACAAAAGCCTCTCGGCATGGAGATAAGTATCAGCATGGATTGGGGTTGGTGATTACACTACGATCATTCAGAATGTATCAGGAAGACCGAGACTTTGACTTTGTGATTGCGATGGAGGATTCTGCTGGAGAAGATTTCGATGACATAATGTGCATCTACCGTTCACCGCGATTATCATCTGGTACCGTCAGAGTACAGGCGAAACATAAGCGCCCGGTACAGAACAAACAATCCATACTTACGAAGAGTATGCTTTTTCCTCCTTCGCATAGCATTGACGGTCCGTATTCGATTCCACAATACTTCGTATCGTTTCTAAAAGTTGACCAAAAACGGAAAACCAACACTGGTACATACGTTTTGTGTACTAATGCGTTGTTGGATAAAAGTTTAGAAAAAAGTTTAATGATTAGACAAAAGGATGTGGATGATTGGCTACAGTTTTATCACGATATTGAGGCAACCTGTTATAAGGTTAATCACAAAACAGCTGGTGAGAATATGAACGAATTTAGAGCCTCCTGTGCACTAGAGCTAGGAAAATTAATGGCACAACATGTGGTTAACGGAACTGTAATTACATTCGAAGATTCACTGTACTGTGAATTTTACACCTTGATTAGAAGTTGTGTGCAATCATCAGTGCCATCAAAGAATAGCAATCAGTGGAGTAGCAATTATAAGTTTAACGAAGGTTTTTTCACAGCTCCCGCATCTTCTGAAATTGGAATGTTTAGAAAGGGGTTTAAAAAAGAATACAAAAGATTATTCAAAGATGATAAACTAGAAGAAGTAGTACTGAAGATAGACATTAAATCTGATACTATTGCAGAAAACTTGGATAGGTATCTACAAAAGTTCTGTGAGTCATTCATACTGGTTTGCAATTCACTTAACGCAGATGAACTGGACAGGAAAGCAATTGAATTGCTTCCACAGTGGTGTAATCCTGCAGCAGTAATAGACAGTCTGCATACATTATTAGCTGATGCAATGGCGAGTGAGACACCTATACCAATCGAGCTGCGTGATATCAAAGAACTGTTTATAACGAAAGCTGCTAACACAAATTTTGCTCAATTTGAAAATTCCTCAAAAGACTACCTCGAGTCGTTACTACTTAAATATCCTCATATTGAAATAGATTCGAAACGATTAGAACGTTCAGCTTTCGCTGCTTTTCTTCAGGATGTGCCTGTTGATGGGGTTTATGAATTTAAGAGTAGGCTCGATATTAACGTAAACGCGCTAATTGTAGCTCAAACCTTATCGCTATTTCAGTGGCAAACGTTATTTTTAGATACTAAAAAGATTGAAAAAAATCAAGATTTACTGAAAATTCTACAAGATATATTCTCGTACATTAGAGATATAAATCATCCTACTGTTAAAGCAATAACGGTTGTAGGGACACCAGACCCTGTTTCAATCAATGCGATAGAGAATTTGTCCAAGCGTTTTAATCAAAAGATAATCGTTGTAGACAAAACAACAGAAAATCAACCAAGCGACGAAAATTGTGAGAGATTTTACTTGAATGATCTCACGCACGAGGCTTCACGTCAATTGTTTGAAGGCAATGAAGAAATAATTATATTTGGAACTGTTACGCCACTCAGCCAAATGGTGAACGAAACAGACGATTTGTGCTTTGTGTTAGCTTTGTTAGAGAGTATTGTTCAACCGAGTGAGATAAATAACAATCTAAACGATAGCAACTATGAGAATATCAGGCATTGGTACATTCATCGCCATTATGAGCCCAATGACGCTGCAATGAAAAAGGAAAACGTACCATATATGCAGCACATTCGATTTCCTTTCCTGTTTCGTGAATGTGTTTCGTTTCGACAAATGGCCAACTTTATTTATAATAATAATAGCACATTGGCGAATGCACAATGTGTTTTCGACACCGATGAGGAAGATCCCGATCCACCTGGTTTCGAAGATAGTAATTGTGGAAAAGTGTTTATTTTCCTGAACGATTCAGGTCATGGAAAAACATGCTACTTCACGTGGCTAGCCTGGCGCTTGTCTAAACAGGATCATGGTTTGTACGTGGTGAAATTAAACGCAATGGAATATTCATCCGATTTCAAACGATTAGAAAACATCGGTTTGCAAAATATGGACGATACAGGAATCGTGAGACTGTTGTATCGGCTTATTCATCTGGCAGTTTTTGTGCCAAGTGTGCTTAAACAAACAATCCACGACAGCCAAGTTCAAAGAGATGAGGCCAATCAGTGTGCGAAACTGTTAACCTTTTCAGATGGCCGAATAGTAATGGATGAAACTATGGCGAGTGAGCTGACAGCGAAACAGCTGATCGAGCTGCGTTTGTTCCGGACCAAGTTTAACGAACAGCAACTCGTATTGATTCTTGATGGGTTTGATGAGATTGCACCACATTACAAGGATGTGGTTATGGACTGTTTCGCACGGTTTGCAAAGTTTGAGAGAATACGAAACATTTATCTGTCAAGCCGTCCGTATGATTTTGAGAAAGATTTTAAACAAAACTTCAACAGCTGCAAGATTAATCGTTTGCAACCATTTTCACGCGATAATGTAATATTATCGCTCCACAAATTTCTTCTAAATAATATAGACGATTACAAACACTGTGCAAAGGAGCAGTGCACATATGTGTTGGCTGTGCTCTATCATGTTATTACCGAAATTCTTGGTGATCTAATAACTGTTCCATTGCTGCTGTGCTTAGCACAAGATACTGTCCTTCCCATGATAAGGGATCATATAAATTTTAAGCAATACACTATATCGAAACATTTGCTGACTAACGAAAAACTTGACACCATGAGACTGGTGGAATATTTCATTGATCGTAAATTGCGCATTTTCAACACAGACAAATCCGGTACAACTGAAGCCGTCGTTGAGACATCTGTTGCACAGCAAAAGGAAGAACTATTTAACAAAGAAATTAGAAAACGACACGTTCTGTTGGCCATGTGTGTTATTTTCGACAAAAACGATAGGAACAAATTGCTATCCGCTAAGGAGCAGGCGAAAGTCACAAAGTTGATCGAGACAGTGATTACAGGTGGCGAAAAAACAGGAATTATCGAAGGTATAAGAGACGGTGTGCCACAGTTTGTTCATCGGATCTTTGCAGAATATTTTGCCGCTTGTTGGCTTAGCAAAAATAGGCAACGATTTCAAGGCGAAATCGTTTTTAGATCACAAGTAATCTGGGCGCACTCGATGGAGAAAGTGCGTGACTTTTTTAACCGTATGATACTGAGGGAAAGTGAAGGTTGTGATTTGCACTGGGCAGTATTGAACAAATCCGTGGAACAGATTCGAAAAATATTGCACGTAAACCCTTCTGCTGTAGAAGTCAAAGATAAAGTTGGTCGTTTGCCGTTACATTATGGACATTTGTGTTATATTTACGCCGAGCTGTTGCCAAATCATAGGCTTACTGATCTCGGTAATAAAACGGACATACTCTTCCAGTGGAATGCTTTAGATTATGCATTTATTCTGGACGATGGTTTTGCAATAGAATATTTACTAAAATGCGGTGTGCGGCTTAATATAGAAATCTTGAAGCAGCAGCTGTATTCCAATGAGGTAGACATCGTAATCCGCCAAGCAATCGATTACGCGGAATACTTACAACATTGCGGAAAACTTCCTGATACCGCTAATACAATCCGCACACATTTGGTAAATTATTTGATCAACGATCTTAAGTTAGATATTCACTTACCTCGTACAAAATTGGAATCCTTATCGATTCTAGAGTTTACCGCAGCATGGAATCTTGTTAATGAGTTTCATCAGTTAGTTACACAGTCTGGTACACGGGAACAGGTATTGGATGGGTTGGTCGATCGTTTGTTTCAGTTGGCATTTGAGCGAAACGCTTACGACATCATAAACTATCTTTTTACTCGTTGCAGCTTTCCCCTGCCTAGGATTAATGACGAACGCGGTTTAGTCGAAGGTGCCAAACGTGCAATAGAACAAAATAATCTTAAATTGTTTAAAACAATCTTTCAGCTGTTATGTATGCAACGTGAGATTGCATACGTTGCAGAAAATGATATAACCGATGAGACTGGCATTGAAGATGAGAACGATATGATCGAAATTCAGCCTGCATTCGTCAACGAATGTTGTGTATTAAGCATTGACAATGTAATCCTTCAACTACCGGAATATTCGCTTCTGCACGACGATAACATTGTTGGTGAAATATTTGTAGAATTTTTATTGACTAGAGCGATCCATGTCGGAAACGTGCAGATGGTTAATTACATACTACAGAAAACGAAAAGGTCCGTTACAAATCAATTAATTGTTACGATTATGCGATTACTTCCTAAAACACAACCTTTGTGTCACAAAAAGTCTGTGCCAGCGTTTAAGTATCTCCTCAATAAGACGGTCGATCTGCACAGTGTTGATAAAGAAGGACGAAATTTGTTTCACATGGTTGCTCAAAATGGTTGCTTCTACATGTTACCTTGCTTGATCGGCAAAGGCTTTGATCCGCAGCAGATCAATGAACTGAATCATTGGAATGGTTTTCACTACCTTGTGTCCTGCTCAGACCAGGTTGGTTTGCGTGTGCCAAAAGCAATAAAGTTTCTTCAAGATATGGGATATGTGGACGATTTTAAAACCTCGAACAAAACAGGGGAAAGCGTTTTTGACTTCGCAATTACCAATGAGCGTTACGAAGCAGCATACATGCTAGTACAAGCACTCTACTACAGTTTGTCCTGTACTGCAAAAGTGGATGCAGTGATGGATATTCTTCAACGAATGCTATTAAATCAAGCCGGAGATCGTGCGTTGCGTTTCTTATTTACTGCATCCTGGAATTCTTCCATGTATGGTTTTTACAGCGATCAGTTGTGGCATGAAGTCTATAGTTCTATCATTGAACAGATACCTATTGTTTGATGTGATTTTGTTGTTGTTTAGATGCGTCTGTTACTTGTATCGTATATATGTTGCATGTATTGTATGATAGGTTAGTCATTAAACTAGCAGTTTCTTACGCCAAGCAGAAGAATAGGAATGAAAATGAAAATGATCATTCAGTTCGGGGTTTTAGTTGTTAGCTTTTTAGTTGTATCCTATTTAGCTCTGTTTTGTGTGTTTATGTTATGAATGTATTAGTTTTTCTTGAAAGTAATAAATGTAGTGAATGTTCACGGTGAAAATGTTACTTCACGGTGAAAATGTGAATGTTGTTCTGTTACTTGTATCGTATATATGTTGCATATATTGTATGATAGGTTAGTCATTAAACTAGAAGTTTCTTACGCCAAGCAGAAGAAAAAAGAATGAACATGAAAATGATCATTCAGTTCGGGGTTTTAGTTGTTAGTTTTTTAGTTGTATCCTATTTAGCCCTGTTTTGCGTGTTTATGTTATGAATGTATTAGTTTTTCTTGAAAGTAATAAATGTAGTGAATGTTCACGGTGAAAATGTATCAGTATTTTACACTTTTATATCTTTTCGAGAAAGGCTATCTAATATTTATGTTGATATGTTGATACTTGTCGTCAACGGAGATCTTACGAAAAAAATAATAACATAAATTATATGTACGTAAACGTGAACAAATGGTGTGTCGTCACATTTACCAGAAAAAAAACAGCCCATATACTTTTACTGTGTAACTGTGACTGTGACGGTGGAACAGTGCCATCCATGCTCAAATGAAGCTCGCGATCTCGTGGTGCTCCTGGACAATAGGTTAACGCTACAAAATCATCTTGATTCGACAATCTCAAAAGCTCTACGTGTGTTAGGTTTTGTGCTTCGTTTAAAAAAAACTATAAAGATCCTTTTTGTGTAAAAATCTTGTATTGCTCGTTAGTGCGTCCTATAGTTGAATACGCTAATTTAGTCTGGTCCCTACAACAGAACGATAGAAGAGATGTTGAGATAGAAGAGTGTTGATTAAAAAAACTACAAAGTCACTATTCTTGCCATGGTGTTTGCCATGTTGTTTGCCATGGTCAAACTAAATTCCTTGCCCTTCTTTTCGGACTAGAGGTTTATTATTTTGACTACAATCTTTACCACACAGAAAAATGACGACACAGTGTATATTTCTGCATAAAATGTTATTAGGAATGATTGACGTCCCGTCTATTCTAACTACTATAAACATCTCTACTAAGACCAGACTTAAGAACAACTGATTTTGTACTGGTGACCCAATTTCACAAAGATGGGCTCCTATAACGCATGACCGTTAAGGAACTTAGAAGTTATTGAGGACAGCTTTTTTGACGGCTCCCTTGTTTCTTGTTGCTGTTTAATACGCTTTAACGTTATGTTTTTTTGTATTTTAAAGTCCAATTAGGTTCAGGTGTATCATTAATTTTCATGTTTATGAAGGCAACTTGTGCCAGATGACCTAAACAAATAAAAAAAAAAAATAAATAAATAAATCCTGGAGAAACCAGATTGAATGTGAACATATCACTCCTATTTATCCTTTATATCAAACTATCGGTTTTCTAGTGCATTCATACAACAGTTGAAGTTCTTTCTTTCCTTTCGCGGGATCGGATCCGACCGTTATTACGACATCACACCACACTGATGAGTCACCGAAGCTGTCGTAAGCGTGTAACTTCAAATTAATTTGCATCAGAAACTGCAGTGTCCGCGTGCATACAACTCTGATAGCATGGTGTATCCACCAATCCGTTCGTGTCCATCTGATGCAATATGTGTATTTTGTGAAGAGCTAACCGGGAAGTGTGTGCATAACGGCTACAATTAGTACACTAATTGTGGAGCCCTTCGTATGGTAGGTTACGCTTCCACAGTGTCTCTTTTTCAATGGCTCAACTATCGGCGATGTGTGCTAAATTAGAGGTTTATTGTAGTTTTGTTTACATTGCCCTTTCCTGTAATATTACTAGATACTCTTCATAATTACGTACGTATAGATTGACCTGCATTAACAAACGCCAATCATTATTTCTTTGCGTTTTCGCCTAATCGAGTTTCAATCGTTTAATCAATCGCTACGCTACGATTTAAATTACATAAACCATACACCATAAACCATCCATATTCATTTTCTTCATGCTATAGACACTGGTATCAAACTGGATTTAGAATCGGCACCGGTCTGTCACTTCGTGGAATGCTAAAGATTGACTGTCCGCCTACATGGTTAAAAAAATTCTAGTAAGCCATTTATGGCAGGCATGACATGATAGATTCAAGAAGTCGCATCAAAAAGAGGGAATTAGTTGTTGGTCCATTTGTCAGGCAAAGAAATTAAATGCTTTTGTGAGTCGTATCGAAGGAACTCGCGAGTCATATGTTTTGCAGGGCTGCTTCAATCCGTCACATAGTGTTAACCTTTGTCGTCAAAATAACACTAGAAATGAACGCTTTCATCCTTTAGTTTAAGCCAAATACTGCATTTCTGACGCATGTACTATACAGCCTGCTGCAGTTTGGCATCACGCACGCCACGAGATAATGATGCCAAACAAATTAAATGTGCATGTTGCGTTCTAATGTCTGATGCATTAGCGTGATTTTGACATTTGAAGAGGTACGAATTGTTTGAACAATGCGCTATGATAGAGTTGTTGGAGACGAAATTTGAAAGCTAGCTTTTTACATCGAAGGGCACATTGCGCGGACGGTGCAATACACGCATGGTTAACGTTTCCGCCATTCATTTATATCGTTGAGGGACGAAATATGGTAACTTGTTGCAATTTCGATATTATCTAAAAAAATTCTCAAAACTAGGGAATAATTAAGAATCATTTTACTTCCTACGATACTTACTACGCACAATGCGAAACGATAAACAGTCCTCTTTCACTATCATTAATATTTCTTCGTATATCTAATGCATTGTATTGCAATTGCATTTTGTATGACATTTTTTTGGCTCCCTGTAGGATCAATCGTCTCCCGTTTATTGAGAAGTGAGTACGGAAAACAAATGATGAAATGATCAAACACAGACCTGTTGTTAAACAACAAGACAAATGATAAGTTGAGTGTTTTCCTTTATCATCAATAAAATTGTTGCTTTTGCTTTTGCACGATAGAAAAATGGTCTGTGTCTTTTTTGAGCTTCTTGGTTGCAATTTGGTTTTCGTGTTAGGACGTGCATTTTATGATTCAATATTACACCGTTTTGAAGTGCCCTAAGCGCACTAGGAATTTAAAGTTTCAGCACACAAATAGTAGTCGAACGTCAAATATAAAATGATAGTAAATACGAAACATAAACTGTGCGCACAAAAAGGCAGTAAGCGATGACAACATTCTCAATATTGCAGCGTACAGGAGTACGACGACGTATTGGAAGATTCGTGTACATCGAACTTTGTATCGCGAATGAGGGATTGTTTGATAAAGACCGAAGTTGTAATCAACTGACAACTAAAACAGGATGTCTTTTGGTTGAGAAACACTGGATAAACTTCATCCAAACTTTTCACACGTATCGAAATCAGGCGCTTCTTTGCTTGATCCTATGCTGATCCACCACCTTATTCAACTCGTTGTCAAATTTTGAACTCTTCCTTCATTAAATTCTAGGCTGCTTTCATCGGCGGCTTGCTTCTCGGAGTTACCGATGCGCTTTCCCTTCTCTGTTTTATTTCCCTTTATATTCCTTCGGTTCCCTTCGTCCCCGTTCACCATTAGCGATCGTTTCTAAGCATCGTTTAAATCGATGATACTTAGTAGTAGTATAATTTTAGTTATTAAGCAGCGCTGCGTAATATATAGAAACTTTTATTCGGCGATGATTAGCAGCAAGAGTTTCTTTCGTAGGACGCCGCTTAGTGGCAACTTCTAAACTTTAAGGAGCGCTTCTTCGACGCTGCCTAACCCATAAAAGTAGGATTGGATGGTGGAATTGGTGGATGGGGGATTAGATGGAATTGGAGTTGGTTCCATAATTTAAATGTTGAAAGATGGTGACAGCGTGGCTTTCACTATCTGGAGCAAAATGTTATATGTGGTGAAACTTCGGAACATAGGCTTTTCATGTATGACCATCGTGGTTGCTGTAGAAATTAGTGGTCAGTCCACATCGCAGCATGAAAATGGAACAAATATTGAAATAAAAAAGCAGCAAAATCGAAACTCGAAACGTATGAGAATTTGATTATTATTTATTTTTAATTATGACGGCATCTTTGCCGTATTGTCAGCCGTAGCCATAGGCTGATTAACATACAATTTTTTTCAGATGAGAATTTGCTTATTAATGAAGGTATTTATTTGTGCATCTCCTTGGCAATAACTCTTAAAGTGAATTATCAATTGTTTATCTCTTCTTGTAGCAACTGCTCTGCATTAAGATCGACTTCGTCATGCAAAGGTGATCGTGGATCGCAAAGGAACTTCGTCATACAGCGGCTCTACCGGTGCATGTGACCCCATAGTATTGTTGTAGATTAGATCAAACGGTCATCAGTATTATTGAAATGTTTTAATTTTTACGCACAATAAACAGAGAATTAAATTGTTATTGCATCAAAAAAGGGATCGTTGCTGGAGGCAACACATTCTTTGTAAGCCGTTCATATAGCAAAGAGAATCATAGAACAAGTTCGCTCCGTTCACATAGAATAAAATAATCGTTCAGAAACATGTATGAATGCACCATAAAAATAGCGAAAGAACGATTAATATGTGATCTAAGATTTCAAGAGTGAGACAAAATGAAGCAATAATGGGATCGGGAGTCAGATCAAATATAGCCAATTTCACTTGACTGCCACGATTCTACGGGAGATTAAATGGTAAAGAAACTTTGGTAGAAGTTAGC
>STHB01008722.1:0-14623 GCA_018908115.1 Anopheles rivulorum | reverse complement strand
TATCTCTGGCTGGAAATGTAGCAAAGTTATATGCAAGCTATGCATTTTTTGCATTATTATCAATTTTGAAGAGTGTTTCATTGAACGAAAATTAGTCAATTATTATCAAAATGATTGGTTGTGTTGGGCAATTGTACAATTTTACTTTTTTTTTATTTTTACGGTGCGCATTATATAAACACGTGTTTATACTGGGGCCATGAATTGTGATGCTACTGGTGACCATGGGCAAACCACTGTGCGTGTTTGTTTTTGAAAACTTTAAATAATTTCTGAACGGTTGGGTAGAAAATTCCACAATCCGTACTGTGTAGCCAAGATCGGTTTAATACGTATTTCATACTGCTTAGTTAAATAGTTTCTGGTTATTACAACTTCAAGATTAGAAAAGGTAGCTTGATTAAGTACACATCGTTATTGAACCTATGCCGTCTAAAAACAAATATTTTCTTTGCTGTTGTAATATTTTCCTATTGAAATTAAAATTTATTTACAAATTTTTTGTTTGTCTTTTGTTTAGAAGTTCCTTATTTAACTTTATTTGCTTTGCAAACAAATCACACGTTTGTAATAAATGTTTGCCATAAAAGTGTCTTCGAGCCCTGCAATATTTTATAGCATTTGTTATAGCACACACGCACACTTTCCCATCGCTCACACATCTGTCAAAACGAGCTTTGTGCGAGACCTGGCTGTAAACTGACTTGTGCTATTACCGTTATTTTCATAACGTTCGCGTCCGAGGAAAGAAGCAAGCCGCGCACTCGTCTGTTGTGTATGTTGTGCATCACTGCCTGTACGCAATCGAAGGAAAAAATTGACATTCCCATCATCCCGTTGCAGTCTTGCTTTTACTCCTGTGTGTTTGTGTGTGTGTGTGCTCGCTGTTTGTTTGACCGTCCAGGTGTTGGTGTTCTGTTTGTGCACAGGATAACGTAGGGAATACGGGAAAAAAGTCCTTCCACGCTCCTTGGGCAAAGTTTCAGTGCGGTGCAAAAGTGGTACGGCTAGTGGTGTCTGTCCCAACAAGCGTCCCCGTATTGGTCGATATCGATAAAATAATTTCGATTCGTATGACATCACATCGGCTGGCCCTTTGCTAGTGGTGGTGGTAGTTTTTGTTGTTGCTGCACACAGCGACAGAACGGAACGCATCGGATTTCGATTGCAACGGTCGTCGCATCGTGTGCAATGAGCGCATCGTCGTCAGCATCGTCAGCAGCTTCATCAATGTAATCTGTTTTATCGGCATGCTTTGATAATTGTAACACACAAGTGTTTGGCGATATTGCCGCCTGCTGCTGCATGTTAACGACGGCAGACGTTGTTGAGTTTTTGTTTGCACCGATTGCTCAACCAAGCAACCTTGGCGCTGCACCCAGCGATGCTATGGTGCTGTGTGCCTTGTAGAAAGGAAGCGTTTGCACCGTGTGACAGTGTTTGTGAGTGTGGCAAAGCAGTTTAAAATTGCGTCAACGAAGCAAAGCGCCCGAATATCCTGCCGGAATCCTTGACAACGCTGGGTGGTTCCGGGTTTGTTGACGACGTTAGCCGTTCCCAGGGTGCCTCGTTCGTTTGTATTGATGTGTACGTGTGTGTGTGTGTGCGCGCGCCTGTGTGCGTTTAAGTGCGTGTACAAGGTGTGAATGAGGTGGCCCGCACGAAGCGAACCCCGCGAAGAGAGAACGACGCCGCGAAATGAGTGCAATCAATAATACCAGCAGTACGAGCGGTGCTGGCAACAATAATAACAATGCCAGCAGCCGGCACCAGAAGCTGGAACAGCAGGTAAGTCGAAGCAGCACTACCAGCACCATAGCAAAGAAGAAACCGAATTTAAGCATACCGCTTCGCATGTATGCTCAGTAAGATGGGAAGCTGTTGAAAAGTTCAATCGAAAGGTCAAAACAGTTCGTGCGGATTCTTTCCATGGTAAAGTCCAACAGCACAAACACCACCATAGTTTGCCATGACAGCTGTTTTGTTTGGGTTTTGTTATTCCTGTTGCGGGTTGCATTGTACAAAAGGGGGATGATTTATTAGACCAAAAGGGGAGGGGAATCGTCTTTTAGGTTACTGAGATTGTTGTGAGGTTTGTTGAAATGCCTTTTTTCGAAATCGAAATCAAATCAATATCTGCCGGAAACCATTTCGTGGCACACTGCATCTGATATCAAACATTTAATTGCACTAAGTTTACTATAAATGGTTGAAATTTACAAAACCCAACACTGCAACCGAGCATGCCCGTGGTATGCCAAATAAAAGAACAAAATGCCTTATGTAAATTGTAATTTATTCAGCGCAAATGAGGCGAAAAGTCGTCATAATAAATCATAAAAAATTGTTTTGGTTGAGTTTTTGCATTAAATTAATTTTCGATACAAATGTTTACACAATTTATATTAAAAATGGATATTAGTGTATTTTATTCCACATACCCAACGTTATTTGCAGGCCAAGCCCTTTGTCTCGCTATAAAATAGGCGTAAACATTAAGATCAGTAAAAAAAGTTCTCAAATGGTCGCTTTTGGTGGTAAATGTTGTAATTCATTCCATTTGCATGGGGTGAGTTTAACGTAGCTACATTATACATTTTCTTGTTCCCTGTGTTTTTGAGCATGTGATGATCATGCAAATAGTATCCAATTCTTTTTGAAAACTCGAAAATCATCTCCTGAACATACAAAAAAAAAAATACACATTGTAATACTAAAAAAAAGTTGTTTTAAAAATATTTTATTAACGAATGAATCGTCGATTTGTTCAGCAACACAAGCTTGCAGCAATGAAAGTTATTTAGAATATCTAACTTTTATTATACATAATACCAATCATGCGTTTTATGACCATCTAGGTTGCTATTATTCGTGATAACAGCATTTTGTTTGCATACAAACCACCACGAAGTTGGACCGTGCGATAAATATGTGTGTGTGCTCTGATTAGCTGTTTACTTTTCGTTTGCGTGGTAAATAAGCCAAATTGGTTACCGCACCGCGAAATGAACGGAATGGAGTGACTCGCGGATATCCATGCGTTAGATAAGCCATTTCTGAGAACGTTGCGCAAAAATGGTTTAAATATATTATTTTATATTTTTTGGCATGTTGACAATTTGAAAATACTAGATTTAGAAAAAAGTTGTCTTCGCAATCAAATATTATTTATTATGTCTAAATAAATGAAATAATTGACATTGACATTTTTAGTTAAAAAAAAACCAAACTGTTAATATTGAAACGGAATTTCATGGACATTTTTTCATTATTTTCTTTTATTCCTTTCCTTTTTTTAAGAAAGCATACTTTTTTACAACACAATGCACAATCAATGTTTTAACCTTGATTGCATTTGTTTTAGACAACCGCTTTTGTTTGCATTAAATTCCATTACAATGTTGCTGTGAATAACATTGTTTATTTTCCATTTTCTTGGTAAATAAGCCTTACTTTTATTACCGCTTCCGAGAACAAATGGTTTAGATAAATCTGCGTACGACCGTTGCGTAGATAAGTCCGTTCTGGGAACGCTGCCCACGGCGATAGTTTAAACGCTTGCGGACAGGCTAGCTACACCGGTAATTATGGGCCAAAGATTTCTTCTGCACTTGACTAGCCCAACCAGACGCTAGGACGCTAAACCGGATGGAATGGAATGGTACTGTTGTAGAGCGTACGGTCTTTAAAAGTACCGAAGCAATTCCCTCATCCGTTGCCGTTTCCACGGTGCGGTGGCTGTTGTTGGTTTGGTGCCGTGTTTTCTTTCGCTCGAAATCCAATACAAGCACCGGCACAAAGTAATATGCAGAACCGGACGTTCAACTAGGTGACTCACCCGATTCCCAATACACACCAAGCCGGCCAAACAGGCGGTGAGGCGTGCTAGTTCGGGCACCCGGGTCGGACGTAGCGTACTGACCTCAATGTCTGTCCGGTTTATGGGCTTCCTTTAACCGTTTATGTAACTGCTTCCCAGTGTGACAGTGCTTGTCGGCGGGAAGCGCACAAGAAGTGATATTTGACGATCGTTAGCGCAACGGCAGGGAAGCAGAAGGGTGAGGAAAGGAAGGATTATTTAAATTAAGTTTTATTTACTCAAACAGACACCCCATTCGTGCAAATGCACGCAAGTCAAGTTAAATGCGGCATCAAATGTAACTGCTTTGTTGTGGTTCCTTTTTCTTCCTATCCTCCTATAAAAATGTAATAAAAAATGGTGCAGGTCGTACTATTTATTCACATAAAACTTTTTTTTTGTAGCCTATAATATTAAAACGCTGATTGCTTTTAGTGCAAAAATTAGGTTTAAATCCAAAAATTAGGTTTAATTTTTTAAATTTTTTTTTTATTCGTGAAGAACGGCCATTGCCTGTAAATAATTGTTTTATTTAAACCATGTTGGTAATCGCACTGTACTTAACATTCAATTTATCGAAAGTTTGTTTGTTTTGTGCTCTTTCTTAAAGTGTCTTTGCTCCACGCTAGAAGACACTGCTTACACAATGTGATGATTATTTTTTCCACGAAAACCTTGGTTATGCTTTCAGGAACAATAACGAGTTACTGGCTTCCCGTACCAGAAAGTCGGGAATTTGACGAAGCGACCGACCGGCGTGATGATCATGCAAACCTTCGAAAGCTCTCCCGGCTGCCCCGAAGGAGGTCAAAACGAATCGATTTCTTGGGGCGTCGCAGCTTGCCCCACTGCGGAAGAAGGAACGGCGGCAAAAGCTTAGTCATGTTTGCCAGGGTTGGGCACGCTTTGCTCGAAATGTTACAGTTTCGTGCAAAGTGTCCAAACCCAATTTTAAGTCTCAAGAACTAAGTGATTTTTTCCGAATTTTCAAAGGATTTTGTTTTCAGTAAGGATTGTAAAATCCGTTTTGGTAAAATTCTTCTATGCCCGAGATCATTTGCTATGATCGCTGATAATATGTCACGAATGCACGATTTTTCGGTAAGATTTAGGCATCTAATTGAAGCGTTCAATAAAATCCTAAATCTTCGTTACCACGTGCGTTGTGAACTTTGCGCGTTAACAACGTTTGCTATCTTCCAAAGTACTTTTGAAGGCCCATAAAGAATTAATTAGTCGCAATGAAATGTTTTAGCAGTTTTGTAAAAAAAAACTGTAGATAAATTAACACACTTTATTGTGAGATTTGGGTACTAGGAAAAACTCTTCCGACGAAGGTTTAAATCTTGTGTTCTTTTTCTCTTTCGGTGTTTGCCGACCCCTGATGCAGGCCACCATAAAGTATGCATTCGAATTTCCCGGCATTGTCGTGTAGCTTTGCTGCTGCACGTTACTTATCTCTTTCGACGTATTTTTCGTTTCTATTTTGTCCCTATTTGAGAAATTTCTTATTCAACGATATATCATCAATCGTGTTGAAAATTTCGTTTGCATAGAAATGAAAAGCAGTTTCCCTTCGTCCAACATTGCACCATTCACTCTCTCCCCTTTTTAGCTGCTTTTACTGCTCCGTTTTCGATTCCTATGCAAACATTTTATTTTTGCTTTTGTTTTCCATTTTCACCCTCCATTACACTGTGCCGCGGATATCCGAGATCGTGTTTTAATGCACGAACCGGCCACATCCGCAGGAAACCAAAGAAAACACACCCAAACAACAGCGAACACCTATTTTTTTGGAGGTCAACAGAATTGTTCGGGGACCACCCTGCAGCAGCCGGTGAATCGAAAACAGCTTTTGATTGATTTTGGTCATTTTTTTTTTTCTTCTTTTGATTGCTGTTTTCCATCGCCTTTTTGGTGGAAAATGGGGAAAGGAAAGTAGGTGTGTGGCGTTGGCAGATCGAGTAAGTGAGGCGTGTGAGAGCGAAAAACGCTTTCTTACGGAAATGCGTTCGCTAAAACTTTCGCCCCCCCCCCTAAAAACACCTAGTCTGCTCTGGTGCTAGAGTTTCGGATCGGATTAATTATCGGTGCAAGAGTAATGAGAAAATTCGGTAGCATTCGGTTGCGTCGAAATCGATTCGCCAGGTGAAAATCCGTTCTGACACGGACACGCTATCGAGGATCGGACGAAAGTGTGCGAAATAAATGATGGGTTTCGCTTTTTGTTTCACCAATGTTCTTTGTGCTGCACGGGTCAAAACCTTTAGGTAGGGATTAAGCAAACTAAATTTCATTAATGCCAATGGGAATCAATCAAACGAAGACTGAGAGCTTTTTTCGTATGTATGGTCTGGTGTTAAATTACACAAGAGGTATCAATGCAATCAAACAGTTAATTTAATAATCGCACAGACATTGATTCACAATTATCTATTGAGATAGGTGAAAATTATGGAATGATTTAATTATTTTGCATGTTACAATTATTAACAAGAAGATTTTTCAACAACAACATGAAAGAAATTTCAGCTAATATGGTTCAACAGGAAGATCCTGATCTTGTTTTGGTTGTCACTGGTGAGCCCTATGAATATGAATAATTTTAGGCCTTAGCGAAATTGGTAATCCTAGGCAACAGCAGTCGAACCTTTACTACAAGAAGTTTATGTTGTGCATTTGGTGGGAGCACCTTAAAATCTTATACTATGAGTTGCTTCGGTAGGGGAAATGACCTTTTTTAAAATTCCGCAGATATCATTGCAAGTGTACCAGCCGAGAATGGGAAAGTTTATCTAAATCATCTTAAGCTTCCAAGTATCAGAAAAATATTTAGATGAAAATAGTAGATAGAACGTTACAAAAGATCTGATGTTGTATATCCGAAGGTTGTGAAGCAATCTAGTAAACTCTAGCATTTCAAATTTCAAAATGGAGGCTGAACAAATCCAACCATATCATTAAACACATGAATAAGCTGAAGAAACTCGATATCTGATACAAGGAAGATATGAAATTTCATCCGAATATGACATAGTAGAGCAACAAAATGAAGCAAAACAATCAACTGATTCTGGGTCTTATTGAATGATAAAACCAGTGCACGTTTCAAGTTGTTTGATGTTTGGAACGTGAAAAATGTTTTGCAAAACAATAACAAGCACTAAACGCATTAGATATAATTTTCATGTGAGCGTTGATGCCATGGCAACCATCGTATTTCAAACCGGTTTCCAGGTTGCCACCAATAACCGTATCGAACGGAGGTTGTTACACAAGTCGGCCGCATGGCAACCGGGTGTGTTGTTCTTTAATCGTCGAGCAGCAGGGTATGGGTATGTATTTTCCAAAATCTAATCAATCTCCATTAGAAATTCATTACCTCACAGACACACGCTCCGGTTTGTTAGAAATCTGGTAGTTAAGAAAACAAACAATTCTGATAGTAACTAGGAACCGTATTCTCCTCACAGAATTTCCCGATTCTACGATACGTTGCGGTTTCCTTTCGCGGGGTTGCCCCGGTAACGTTTACATCGTCCTGATTGGGAATTTTTTGGGCACACGTGATAATATTGCTACCACTTTAACGCCCACAAACAAATAAGCTAAGGTAAGTAGCTACCCAACCGCGTAAAAGGACGAAAAATGCTCGATCCTTGCCGGTTGGTGGACTTGTTTGCGGCGGTTTCGTAACGCGCTGTTGCCTTGGCGCGTGGGACAAGTTAGTAGTAAGCGAGCGTGAAATTGCTTCCAGCGTTTCCATGGTGTATTTTGGTGTTGCGGAATACAAAAGACCCACACTCACACACCGTGTTTGAATATGAAGTCAAAACATAATAACCACTTCCATCATCGCTTGCAATCAACTGTCAAAATGTAACTATTCAAACTTGCACTCAATTACTTCCTGTAGTCAGCACGAGGTCCAAACATACCCACCGGGTACACCAAGAGCGTGCATATATTTGTTGCCAGGATGCCGTACCCGAAAGCGCACAAACACTCTACAGCCGGGGACGATTTTCCGTCACGTGATGGCGAAGGCCACGCAAATGTTCCCGTTCATTGACTAGACAAAGTTGCACCGAAATCAGTATCACCGTTGTGCATTACTTCTTCGACGTCTCGATGGTTAGCGATGGTTGGATTTTGGTCGTTTTGCTTTACCGTTTCCCTCCCGTACGTTAGCTGCAACTGAATAATAACGATTTTCCTTTGCCCATTTTTTATACACCATCACCCAAAGGAAAACGGCTTACGTGTAGCACCGTACGCGAGCTTGTCTCGTCAAGCGAACGAAGAAGTTGTTTACTTTCCATACGAGGGCTTCAACATCCGCGCAGCCGTACGTTAATAGCAGGCCACATCTCGCGTCTGGATTCGCGTCTGACGGACGTATCTGGAACGCATATTCATGTTGATGGTTCGCTTAACGGAACAGGCTAGAAGTTTCCAAGGATTTTGTGTGTGTGTGTTTTTTTTTTGGCGACGGCACACAGTGTTATTGTATGCACGATCCATCTTTTGCTGAGCGAAATATTCTTTTCTCCGTTAAATGTTTGGTTTTGGTATATGGAAGCAAAATAGAAATCAATCAACATGATGATGATGCGTGTATGACAAGTTTAATAGAGCTCGCAGCGGAAAAGGGAAAGAGAGAACATTTGTGTAAATATTTTTACTTTGTAATATTATTTTAATGTAGTTTTTTAATAATTATGTTAATGATGAAGTTGCTGGTATGTTTTTTGAGGTCCTGTCATACACACAGGTGTTTTTTAATGGGTTTTACTAGATTATTTTTTTACCTTATGACAAGCAACTACAGTGTTCAGGATGAGATTTGAACGACGATCTTCGGTGTGTCGTACCAAACGCAGAAGCACAAGACCAGATGATAGAGTGATTACAGCAATGTAAAGAACCGTGCATAAAGAAGTCCTCCTGTCTTCACATATTATTATTATGAGTATATTTATGTATATAAAAAGAGAGAGAGAGAAACTTATTTACTTACTCAGACATTTTACAGCGACAAAAGGTAATAAATAAAAAATCAATTAAACTGGTCTGGTTAAAAGGGATTTAAGCAATAAATTAATTCAAACACCTTCAATTTCATTCAACTGCTTGCTGCATGCGTAGTTACGAAATGCCGACGCTAATTTATTGTTGCACAATGTTATTACCACGGAGATGAATAATGAAACACATTGACGATACTGTGCGGGCCTGTAAATCATAAGCTACGCTGGACATCAGCGGAGCACGTCCTTGTCGACACTGTTTCCTGTCCGGTCCCCGTTGCCGTTCACCCGTGGGAATAAATCTACGTAACAAATGTGTCAATTCATTTTGGCCGCATCGGTAAACAACTCGGGAGAATTTGTGTCGGTTTGTGTTGTCGGTGAAAAAAAGAGCTTTTGCTCCCACTGTCCCATATTCAATTAGTAATGCATCTGTGTGGCAGCTTCTTGCTTGCTCCACTCGCTCCTGTGCTCATTTTAATCAATGATCTAAAACTTCAAACAACCAGCACAAACGACCGCCATAAGCTACTTTAAAACAGCATTAGTAATTCCAATCGCATGTTTCGACCGCGCGAGCGTTCCACCGAAAAAGGATCGAAAAATAAATGACACGAAAGCTGAAGGAAGCAAAGACTTTAAACTTTGTTACTTCATCCTTTCTTCTCACGTTTGACTTCTGCGGTACTGTTGTTGGTGCTGGTGGTTTTGTTGTTCCATTTGCCGGCCAGCCCGGTTTCGTTCGTCCCCGGCCAGATTGTTATTCCGCAAAGTCCCGGTACCCTGTCCAGATCCAACGAACCTTGCTTCCGGCCATGGAAACCGTAAATTCCGTAAACCGGCACACCTGGGAAATGGGTGGGGTGGGTTGTGTTGTGCGCTGCTGAGGTGGTCTTGGTGAATAATTGAAAATTTTCGTCATCATCACCGTTGCGGTGGGTTCGTTCTTTAATATGCTCTACACATAGCCAGCTATTTGATGCGGTTGTTATGTTTTCACGTTGCTTTATATTAGCTGGACTTGCGGGTATCGCATATGTTTAATGGAATGTTTAAAACAAAACAAGGTTTCTATTTGCTTACCATCCTCCAAATGTGTTTGAAATGTTGCTACAATTGTTCTTACAAATCGGTACATTAATATTACTTTATTTTACTAGCAACTTCCTGATTAATCTTACGATGGAAGCTATTTGCCAAATAAAACTGTACGACTACTAAAAGCCGTTTTTAGGAATTAAAAAAGGAATCACAAATATGCCGAAAGAAAAATGTAGTACATTGTCGGTGAAATATCCGGATTTATCCGTTTCACTGTTTAAAAATGAATAATTACCGGGTTTAATCTTCAATGTTGCTCGTTTGGCTGGCTTTATTTTTGAGGCTCAACAAAGAAAGTTCCCAACCACACCAACATAAACAAGGTGCTAATAAAAATTAAACGTAATGATGAAGGCAACAACCCCTGACCTTCGCAGTTATTAAATCCAGCCAATCCCTAACGGTAAGCTTAATTAATGCACAGTGTGGGAACAAGGAAAGCTGCCAAGAAGGCTCGCCTTGTTTCGTTACCTCCGTCCAGGTGTACAAGCGATTATGTTGCCCGACACTGCGATATCCTCACATCGAAGAAAAAAAAATGTCGAGTTTATTAGAGCTTGTATTGAGCAGCAGAAGGAAAAAAAGGTTCCTAATGTAACCTTCCTAGAACTGATGCCAATTTGGTATCAGGTATGTCTAAAGTGCGCAAAAACAAATAACACGCACAAGTTTAGAAAATGAACCCTATCGATCGATCGGCATTCTTCCACCGGTTTTGGGAACAATTTGGGAGGGACGATTATTAATTGTGGCACACAGTAAACGGGTTACCGGGCTGTTGCCATCCGGTGGTTTTAGTGGTATTATGCTAATGTCCAGATTTAAATTAAGGGGCGTAATAATGGACACTAGTAATTAATTTGACCATGGTATTACTTTCCTTTCTTGTGCCCTGAGCACAAAAACATATGTTCAAAGCCAAAATTTTCAATCAACTACAGTGCACACTCTTCTAACCAGCATAATCCCTGTCATTGTTTTGATCGTTATGCGAAAAGTTTTATTTTCCATGAAATAATTCATTTCACATCACAGCAATACGCTAATGGATACACTTTTATTTTCGATTTATTTATTATTATTTATTTATTTATTAATTCTTTGTTTATTATTATTGACGTATTATTTGTTTATTATTATTTTGGATCATTGTTATTAATTTATTTACGGAACGTGAAATTGATCAATTGTTTATTAAACTGATCTTATATGGTACGACAATCGCATCAGGTATAAGAAAATGGAAGCACATAATAGCACAATAGAACTACTTGTCAACATTAAGTACCAACTCTCGCGTATAAATGCCCCAAATGGAGCATTTTGACAACCGCGACAACCGTGGAGCATTTTGACATTGCGATGATTACAGTGAAACACCGATTATCCGGGTGTTAACCGGCCCCCATTAACCAGATGCTAGATTAAATGTGCAGTTCGGAAATGACAGTTTAACATATTAACGGCAATCGATTTTGCCGGCAAAATGACGTGTTTTGTAGTGAATTATTTTGTTAGGGTTTTTTTTGCAACAATGAATAAGACATCGAACAGTAATATGTGGCAACAAAAAGAGATGTTACTGTTTTCCATAATTAGCACTTTTCCGATCAAGGTCGATTCCCTAAAGCTCATTAGGAACGTTGTTCTATTGTCTAATTGTAATCATTATGATATTTAATTCTCTCTCTCTTTGGCGTAACGACCTATTCGGTCATGCCGGCCATCAAATGGCTTACTAGACTATTAGATACCACGTAGTTGCTTAGTCAGTGCTCACTACGGAGGGACGGTCCGAATAGGATTTGAACCCGGTCCGATCGTGTTAGGGACTAGCGCCGTTTCCAAATACACCACCGGGCCACCCTATTTGATATTTAATTACATTTATTTTGTATATTATTTAATTATATTATATTTTAATTATGATATTTAATTATATTATCTTATGATTATAAACCGTCAATTGATCGAAAATGAGAAATAATAATCGGAGAGCTTTTCCATCGACAGAATGATTTCTTTGGCTAACATATAAAGAAAGAAAATCGCATGCCTTCTGCCATTACAGAATGTTTTTGGTTGATTGAAGATTTGTTTTATGTCCTACTGAACATAACAGCTTCCAGGGACTCTTCGTAGTTGTTGTGTAAAGTTTCCAATCCTAAACGATTGACAAAAATCACCAGTTTATTAAAGGCATTACTCTCATCAGCTTTTGAACAGGCATAAGGTGATGTAGTAATTCTATTGGTTCTTTAATTTTTGTTTTCTTAGTATTCTGATTTGTAAGCTTGATGTTATTTAATTCTTCGAATAAATTCTTTTACAAAATGTGAAAGTTTTGTAAAAATCGTCTTGCCATAACAGAGAAATTTAGACGCTTTTACTTGTTAGTCGGCTTAATTCAATCGAAATACTCGCCTCTTACATTTTCGGTTGAAGTTTTGTAAGGAGTGTAAAGTATAAGATGTGTCTGTTAGGATTCGGCATTGACTTGTTCAATAAGCCATCCGCCGAAATACACCGAAATTCACAATTTGATTTTCTTTCACCACAATTTCCACCGCTTTGCGCAGCAGTTGCTCAGCAGTAATGGAATGAAATTGCCTAAAGCGAACCCGAAAAAAAGGAAACGTTCGAAAGGATTAGGAAGTAAACATGAAAACATAATTCCATCATTTTCACAACAACACGCGTAACGCCCGCACGCAGAGACAGCTGGAAAGCATTAATGGAAGATAGCAACAGTGAAAAAAACAAACTCATTTTCTACCACCCTGACACCGGCAATCGCATTCCTTCCTGCTGCTGGTAAAAGCTTCTGCAAAAGCTTAACGAAGACATCGCAGCAGCGCGGCGTGGCGTTGCGTAAAATATTCATAATATTCACCCTCATACGGCCGATGACGCCAGCGTGGGACGGACGACCTTCCCCACATTTATTGGCCCTATTTTTAAACGATAAAGTACAAACGACGTCCTTCGATGCTACGATGTACGTGTACGTATGTGTTTTTTTTTTGTTACTTCATTTTCTGTTTCGTTCGTTCGCTGAAAGGTGTGTAGCTTTGTGTTCCGTTTCAACACTTCCCTATGCACCCGAACGACCTGCCGAAGGTAGCTGACAGTGCGAAGGTGTACCAAAAGCAAGTACAAAAGGGCCAATCAAAGTGAGGATCGTAATAGAGTAACCGGCTAGCAAAGCCAAGTAGACGCCGTAGACGAGTGCAGCCAGGTGAACACGAATCGAAATAAATTGAAATTATTAATTCACGAAGGTGACGATGGGTGGAGATACCAGCGAGCGGTTTCCTCGGTTGATCTTTTCTCCCTTTCCGAATGAAATCGAAAGGTGGCTTCTCTTGCCAGCCAATTCAGCACCCAAACAAACACCTATCTGGGTGAATTACACAAATGTCTGTCACACACCGTACGATGGGTTTTTTTTTCTGTTTAACGCGCCAAGTTGACAGTTTGCATGCGAATGTGTTTCGGGAAGGTAAAATTTAATTACAGGCGAAAAAATATCTTCTTTATAGCAATGTTCCATTCCTAACGTCAGATCGCTGATTGTGCTGATGCTAAACTGATCTCGTTCGCGATAAAAAAAAGGAGTGAGAAATATGTCACCCTCAGCGTGAGCTAACGCTTAAGCGGTACTATCTGTGGTTCGTTTTGGAAGAATAAAAAAAAAACAACTCTGTAGAGCTCCTTCCGGTAGAGATGGTGCTTCAGGGAGATGCTTGCGAAGAGCGTCCAGCGAAGGACACCGTGTTTGTGACTGCCGTTCCGTGTATTTCCAGTGAAGCAAATGACGTGACACTTCTTTGCCCGTGAGCGACGGTAGTTAGAATTCGCACATTCATAGCCACAAAGTGGTGGCGTTGCAGTGTTAAATGAGCCGCTCGTTCACGCCGTAAGTTGCTGCCTGACTGTGCTACATGACTCAAGGGGTTAGCTTTTTTATTCTATCTTCCGTAGATGGGCGTTCATACGGAATGACCAAGCTTTTAGCACCTTTCGACGTGCCGTGGCCAAATGTCACATTAATTATGATTGCTTAGAAAGCGAGAAAGGAAAACATTTTTGCGTGATTTAAGCTTTACTGCAAGGTTTGTGCTTCACGTTGATGTTTGTATTTTAATCTTGTAAGTGTTTCTTCAAGAATGTACTGAGCATTAGCCAAAAAAAACAACGCTTAAGAGCGTTACAAAAGTTACACGTCACCGGTGCATTGTAGGCAGGAATATATGTATATTGTGGGAGAATGTATATGTTTTGTTGATTGGTAATACAATATTTTTATGGTATTTTTAATATCTTTTTATCGGAAACAATACAGCCAATAGACGAACTTGGCACACTCAATATCCAAGCTTAATATCCCGACGAGCAATGTTATACTCTGCGTATGGTGGGATCAGCAGGGTGTTATATATTATGAGCTACTTCCGAGTAGTCACTCAGACTATTGTTATTATCAAACCGAGTAGTAAGTAAGGTTTTTTTAAGCTTTTAAATTAAATTTATTAAAAACTAAGGAGGTAATAATTTATTGTCATCCAAAACTTTGTGAAGCGAATTTTATTTTATATCCCCACCGCTCAACCCACTTATATACATCAAC
>STHB01008709.1:0-14632 GCA_018908115.1 Anopheles rivulorum | reverse complement strand
GCTTTCCCAGAGGCCTTGCGCCCTGCAACCCACAAGAGCAAACAATGGTATCATCCCCAGGATTACAACATTTAATCATTGATAATGGAACCGTTTCGGTTTGCTGGTTTGATGGTGAGGGCGTCGCATACTGCCTGCTCTTTGTTTGCGACCACCCGGCATCGCCACCGGAGCAAGCCGATGACGATGGATGAGCATAAAACGATGTGCCGGGGGTCCGGTCGCGTGTTATGCAAATAAAACGGATGCATACACAAATATACATCAGCACTTACGCACACACACACACCGGCTGCAGATGCGTACGATTACATCCAATGTACGCAATGATGTGATCGACCCGAAAGCGATTGATATCCGATGCTGATATGACGAACAATTCACCATTCCGGTCAGTATGTTTATCCTTGTGGGCAGCCAGATGAACAACAGAGAGAGAGAGAGTGGACCCTTTTTGCAGTGATGATGAGTTTCATGTTCCGCAACATGCCGGACGTGCACGGTCCATGCCGAGAGCACCAGCAGAAGTGGACGCTTCGGAAAACAATTTTCTTGTTTCTAGCCAGAGCCATCCCCTTTAGCATCTCGCAGGTTCGGCCGCAGCCGCATGAGCGTGCGACTGATGCTGCACGAGGAAACGTCGTTGATTTGCAATTTCAATCAATGAGCTGCAAATGTTGGCTTTTGTCGGTACATTTCAACACGCATGAATAAATGCATATAAAAGGAGCGCGTTTTTGCGATGGTTTTTTTCGGGCGAGGGATTTTCTCGGCTTACTTGGATAGAGGGTTTTGGCTCGGTACGGCAGGACATCAAATATGTAATTCGACAGATGAGACGAGCGGGTTCTGGTGGAAATTTCAGTGTGTAGTGGCGCCTTTTTAGAGTAACAATTGAATCCTGGCGAAAAGGGTTTGATTGGGATTATTGTTTTTATTGATATGAGCCGGCACGTGGTAAGGTAAGTTGTTTTAGAACCTTTCTTCTGTTTTTTATTAGCGGGTGTTTGATTAGCTGACCCGGGGAGTGACTTTCAATTGTGGCAAATGAAACAACAAATGCAACGAGATCTTGTTCTGCTCAAGTATCTCTTATGTACCGGGGAAACTTTTTATGTCCTAAACGTCATGGAATGATTCTTCCTGACGATATTCTGCAATATTTACACCAAAAATCGTTAATAAAATTTTACTCTCTCCAAATTATTATTATTAACTCATTCCCAGTGCTGTTCGGTTGTGAAGAACCTCTAAAAAATACTTTCTCGTTTTTTTTTTTGGAGAATTTTTGTCGACCATAAAACAAAGCCCTTCGATCGATGTGATGTGCTCGAAGTGCTTGAATCATCAACCATCCCAAAGGGCCCAAAGGGTTTGGTGCGTCGTTAATGAATCGCGCGAATGTTAACGAACAGGACTTTAAAGGAATCGATTGTGCTGACTGTCTGCGTGTGCGATCCTCTTCTAACGATGAAGTAGCAATAGTCAGAAACAAGTTCTGGTGCTGGGGCGTATCCGGGGTGCTCTCGTCGCTGCCAACTGGTCCACGAATGTGCCAATGCCGTGGGAAAAAAAACAGAATCCGCACCGTAACACGCTCCCGTTTCTGTTCTGCTATGCTGTATTGGGTCAAAAGGAAAATACCTTACCGTTCTTACCCGGTACGGTCTATATGAGACGCTACGGTCTTGCAGTTCGTGATGGTTGCCCCCGACAACCGGTGTCCACCGCTAATTATATGGAAGGTTAATGATTATGTTAAGCTAAATCCTATACCCGGCACGCATACCATCGGGAAACGGATATTAATTGGCATTTGGGAGCATTACACTGTGTATACCTGTGTTCGCACGAACAATTTAAAGCGAGCTACTCAGTCAGCCGGCCGGATTGGATAGTGTACCGTGGACAGTCATCGCTTTTACAGGACCGCTGGAAGTATTTCTTCGTAAAACCTTACGAGTCTAGCTCTTGGCGGTACTCATCATAATTCTAATCTTCACTCATCTGTTCAACTACTTGATACATTTTTACACTTTGTTTGCTTGTTCTATCAGTTATTAAAATTCAAACATAACCCAACTTTCTTCCCAAGCTAAAGTTTAATTACAGGAAAGCACAATTGAAAGAATGCAACAAGACTACTTTGTTACAGCTGAAACACCAAATACGATAATGAATCGGCAAAACATTTGAACAAACATCGAGTACGTCACAATTAAGTAAACGTCAAACGTCAAATCAACTTGGCTGTTCATATATATCCGCGGGTTGAGGAGTTGACAATTAAAGTTAAATGTTTAACGTCTTTGTGATTGAATGATGCACAAAATAGAAGCTAAAAGCTATTGTTGATTACATTAAACACTAGAACTGCTTCATTTTCATCATTTTTGAGATCAAAAGTTGAAATAGCAACAGCTTTAAGTACAAAATCCTAGCAAAAACAATGAGTATGAGTTTAATGTTCACCAGATTGTGGTAACTGCCTCAAATTTCTTATCGTTTTCCGCGATGCAGTAAAGAAGGTTCGTTGCATTCTATCATTTGCGCTGCCCTGTAACTTAACAATTACTTTTGGTGGTTTGCAGGATTGCGTACGCAAAATTTGTATTCTTGTTCACAGTTTACGTAGCGCAATTGGGTGCTATGGAAGTCAAAGTAATAAAAGTGTGCTGGTGCAAATAGCAAAAGGGTTTTGAATGAAATGTACCCGAACCCGCGCTTTGTGACTGTTGTTTCACCGGCAAAGTGCCGACCGTGTGTTGAAAGGGATGCGTACTCAAAGCGCTGGTTGCGCTTAGTTCGGTGTGTAACTAAGCGATGCGCACAGTTCAATCTGTCCAAAGTTTACCAATTATAAACACTGCCACCACGTGCCCGGTCCTGCAAACGCCAGCTAAAACCGTGCACCCTCTCACTAACGGTGCCCAGGCACTTGTAAAACTTTTTGCGGGGAAAACTGCCGTAAAGATGTGTATCCGATAATGATACGGAAATGTGTACGGCCAGCCACCGGGAACCCACACGCACACACACACAAACACACGTGGGGAGGGCGCGCAAAAACCGTTTGCCGAACGCATTTCCGCCCGACGGTTGTGCTGCATGCGCGGTGCGTAATGCAAACATGGCCGCCACGGAGTCAACTCGTGTCTCTTCGACCAAACAAGCAAACTTTCGCGAAACCGAACCGCGGCGAACTAGTGGAGCCATTAAAATTGTAAAACTTTTGCAGGAAAATTCGATTACAAAGCGTTCTTTAATCGTAACCCTGCGTGCTGCTCCGTGCTAGCCCGTGAAACAATGTACGATGAAATCGTTGCATCAATTAGAGGAAATTGCCCATTAGTAATCAACCGAACTCGGTGCAATTTCGTGCAAACTAATGCAGCTCGGTGGTGAAATGCGAAGAAATTTTGCACCACCTAATGACAGACATTTTGACTGGCTTACCCAGCGGTACCTCGCACCTTGATTTTATGGCTGACTCGTGGCCACCGTTTTAGAACTGGGCTCGATCGTTTCTAAGTAGTAAGTAATGCCCGCAAGCGGGACTCTTTTTGCTCTTTCTTTCTCTCTATCTCTCTCTCTCTCTCTCTCTCTCCCGCGCTAAGATAACATTATAGTGTGATGAATTGGTTCTGGAACGGAAACAATGTGCGGAACGGTTATGTGATGACGATTATGATTGCCAACCTTTTCCCCTTCTGCTCTTTTGTTTTCGGTTCTTCGGTACTAAATGTTAACTGGCCAAAAAAAAGAAGAAAGAAAAAAAAAGCAACCCACATTAGTACGGGGTTGCGAACGCGTGCTTAGACATATGGCCCTCTCTCTGCGTCACAAAACGTCCCTAAGGTGGGGATCGTATCAAACCATTTTTATTGATCACCTGCTCACGGTGGATTACATCAACGAGGATCGTGGAAACACCGTGGAAATGAAGGGGTTTTTTTCCCCCTTTTGTTTTTTGCTGTGTTCTTTTATGGTATCGATTTCTTATGCCGATCGGTTCGGATCGTTCGCTATCTGAGGAGGTGTTTGATGCAGCTGCTCTGTCTGCATATGATCGTTTTCGGTCGAACGGGTGAGGTATGATTATCGAGGTATAATTAAATTACTTTAGTTAGTTTAAAATATGACGAAGGCTGTAAGGAGAAGTAGGAAATTACAAATTTATTATTTAAAAAAAAGGGTAGAAATTTGTGCAATTTCCTTGAAACTTCTTCATTCAGAGTTTATTTCAAATTTATTTTTAAATAAAAAAAACCCGTCTCATAGATATTAAAAATTTGCATATTATTCATTGAAGTTACACTGTAAGTGTCCTACAGATCGGGAAACCTTACTGCCAAAGCAAACACTTTTTGGCAGATTTAAACACTACAACAATGTGTAACGCCCTTCAGCTATTCGGCAGTGCAGTTCAAGTTTCATTTCCAAACATGTCATGACGCTAAACGTGACGTGACAAAATGTGCCTGCCACGGCTGCTACCGATGTCTGATTGAAGGATATTGATGTCCAAACAACAACAAAAGAAGAAAAAAAACAACTCGAGTCAAAACGGAAACTCTTGAACTGAACGGCTGATAGTTGAAGGGGACGGAGCTTTAAACATCGATTAGTTTGAAGACAAAATAATGTTCTCTTTTTTTCTTCTTCCTTCGCTCCCAAAAAGATGTTTAGTGCGCATTCTTCACGGCCACTAAATGTGCCATCCGTCTGCTTCCGGTAAAGAAGAGGCGATTGCGAATAACAAAACACGCGGTCGCACAGGTTTCTTTTTTAAAGCCATTAATAATGTAAAGTAAAGCACTCGAGCGAGTGCTGGTAGGCCTTTGTGTCCGTAAGCAAATACTAAGAGAACAGAGTGCAATAGTTAGCATGCAACATAAGAACCCTCTCCTTAATGTAGTCCATTTCTGTGCAAACTGTACCGAAATCAATCACCGAAAACAGCGCACAAATGACTAATTGCCGTGCCGTTCGATTTTGTAGCCGTCATCTTCATTACGAACCCCCAAGTTCGAAGCCAGTTCGATGGCGTTCGGTTTTCTGGGTTTTGCTGCCGACATGTGCTGGCGCTGTGAAGGGAATAACAAATGACGAACGATGACAATCTGTATCCAGCGCACGCTGGAATGTGTTTGTGGAATGATTTGGCAGAATCAAAAAAGGGGCAAAGAAAGAAAAGAAAGCCCCGAACGAAGCACCAAATTCTGTACAGTGGTCGTCATCGATTGGAAGCTGTGTACCATGCAGGGTACAAATCGCCAACATGAATTGGCACACGCGGACAACAAACTGTTAAATGTGTCGTCCAGAGCAGAGCGCACCAGAGTCGGTAATGTCATTGTGGACGAGAGCAAAAACAAACCCCGATCCTGGTGCCGTTTTCCCTGAAGAGTTTAATGGTATTGTGGTAGTTGTGGTGCTCCGTGGCGGCCATTCCATTCGGATCATCAGTCAAACGCAAACATCCCGCAAGGATGTCTGTAGTAATGCAATCACTTCGTCATCGTCATCCAGCGAGCATGCCAAACCTTGTTCAAAGTGGTCAACGGAACACTGTCAATCAACACCTGGCCAATCTAATCCGTAATCTTACATGTTGGTGGTGTTGTGTGTTAACATGTTACAGCGAATGATCTGGAAAAATGGAATATGTCTAGTCTCCAGTGAAACATCGTTTTCGGTGCGAGACTCGGGAATTCGCTTCCCAATAAGAATGAATTCTCACCTTCTCAACCATTTCTTTAGTATTTGGAATTATATTAAGGAACAGGGCGTTGAATATTGAGGCTTTTTAACCGAAAAAGGATAACAATTTCTTCAATTTATTCCACTGTTTTCAAAAAATATTCGAAAGTTTTCGAGTGTTATAATCCATGGCAACACCTTTTGTTTGCTCCGGCTTGCCTTTCTAACATTTGACGACGCCAGACATCACATTCTTGAAGTTGCGAAGTAATTTTGTGCAGCTTAAGCACATAATTATAAGTTTCGAAATTCAAAGTTGAACACGACATGTCCCAAATGTGAGTGAATCACTCAAAACCGTGGAAAAGTGTTGGGAAAAATGGTCCAACACGACTCACAACAATTTAGCACATTAAAACAACACGTTTTAAGTATGCAAAAAATGAAGAAAGAAAGAAAATAGTAAAGAGAGGGTGGGATAAGACTAATAGATTTGCCGGGTCATTATGTACATTGTCTGTGTGGGATAATGTAAAGTTGCTTTATACTATACTGTTGAAGGTTTGGACAATGGAATCTTGCAAGTCTTGCTAGGGCATATGTTGATACTATACTAATTTCTTATAGTCATTACACGGAAGTTAACCCCAAGGTTTATAAAGTTAAAAGGATCTGGCAACCAAATCTGTCCATTTTCTGCTCGCTCTCTCTCTCCCTCTCTCTCTTTTAACTTGATTCTAGGCGTATTCATCGTTCTGCGCCGTGAACGATTGTGCGTTTCGGCAGAGATCGGTAAGAAACGCCTCCGACAGGCGTCCATAAGGCCATTAGCTAGACTCCAGGCGAAGGCAACCGTTACGTACAACTAACAATCAACTTCAGATTGATTTCTCTACCTTTGCACCGCGCGCTTGTTCGGACCGTTTCATATCACGCGGCCATTCTGCGCCGCTGCGTACATAAGCACAGTCCGTCCGTGCAGTGGACTGTCGTGACGTTGTCATTAAGCAGTGCCTCTCGTCGCCGTCCTGCTGTGTTTTCTTTCCTTTTTTTTACCGGGTGCTGATGCCGGTCCAGCAAAACGGTCGCGACAAATCATTGATGTCGTGGTTCGTGATGATGATAAACCGCAGAATATGGCGCGTATTCAACGTAGAGCGTAGTCGTCCCACGGAGAATAAAAGTAAATGCCGATCTTGAC
The DNA here is from genome assembly GCA_018908115.1 of Anopheles rivulorum. Lineage (NCBI taxonomy): Eukaryota > Metazoa > Arthropoda > Insecta > Diptera > Culicidae > Anopheles > Anopheles rivulorum. Next base: position 7,728 of record STHB01008709.1, on the reverse strand, counting down.
CACAGCGTACGCGTCTTTTTTCCCGTCTTCTGTCTTCAGTCTTCTGGGGAGTTTTTTTTTTGTCTCAGTTTCGCGAGGCGGAGTCCGCGGAATGACAAACCATCGTGCCGGGATCGGGCATGTGTGTGTGTGTGTGTGTGACAAGGTTAAAATCACAATGTTTTCCTCCCGCCATTCGTGCACGTTGTGGTATTGAATTCCTGTTCGTATGGTTTTTTTTGCCCCTATCCACGAATATCCTTATCCGTGGTTCGCGAGATTTATCCGTCACTTTCAGCCGCCCGGCAATTTGTCTCTTTTACATTTTGCCACGGTTGCACCGTAAAGAATTTGATGGCTGAAACTCCACCCCCTTGAAAATTCGAAAAAAACGCAAACCATGCGCGTAACAATTTCATTCTCTTTGTTTTCAAGCTCTATATATAGTAACCTTGATTTCGCGTACGAGTATCTTGTACCCAAGGTATAAGCGGTGCTTGTCAACGATGGTACCCACCAAGGTGTATATATATATGTCTGTGTGAGATATGTTATTTACGAAATGGCAAAAAATAACTTCTAACTTTACGTATGGTGTATTATTAAGCACCTACTGAGCGAAAAGTTAAACGCTGCGAAGGCAAATGACGGTTTACGGTTGGATCAGCCGCGGCTTGCTAGAGAGAGATTTGTGATCCTTCGCCCATAGAAACGTGAAATGCAACATAAACAAAGCAACAGTAACGAAAAGCAAAAAAAGGAGCATATAACTAACAACTGCAGCATAAGCCAAAAAAAAAGCAAGGAATCCAACTCTTCATTGGAGCTTCTCCCGAGTCAAAGCAAAGGTATAGCGAACGCGCTGTTGCTGAAGATTTAATTGGAGTCAATTTTTCTTTGTTCTCGTTGGCCCTCTTGTGCGCGATGATCTCTTCGCGCCAATCTGCAAGAAAAAAAAGCCATCCCATACGGCAAAGGATTGAAGCTGAAGGGGCGCCCGGTTCTCGGCGAAGGAGCAGCATTGAAAACGAGCAAGCTGTTTTGTACATAGCTTCCTTTACCCATTATTCTTGTGCCACTTCCATTCGGGCGTGCTGCTGGCCAGGAGACTGTGGGTCGAAGGTGGAACCGGCCGATCGTTAATTCGGTCGTTTTGCTAGAGGAAGGGGAGGAGGGGAGGTGAGGGGAAGGAGACGAGGTAGCAGAGAGGGCTGGCCCTTTTCATAGGCGGAAGAGTGAAGAAATCCTGTTGCAAGGCACAACAAAAAAAAAAAGGTAGAGAACGGAACAGCAACAAAAAATATATATTACCGCCCAAGGAACAATGTTGCACCTGTCAGGAAGATGTTGCAAATCCGTCGAATTTCGTGGAAAAAAAAACATGCTTGCTGCCCCCAACACGATGGCCGTTCTGGTTTCTGGGTTCTGGTGCATGCGGTGAAATAACAAAAAGAAAAGAGACCCGCTTTCTTTGAGGCTTTATGTTTATCGAAGCATCAGCGCAAGTGTGCAAGTGAAATATTGCATGCTGTGGAAAGGATGTCCTTCTGCACATAGTAGCACATGTAGCATCGTGTTTAAAGCTTTAAATTCGCTTCCCGAAACGGTCGTGTCTTGTACCGTGCTCTGATCCCTGAGGACTTGTTCCAGGCCGGATAAGTGGATTACACGGATAAGGCAGGTCCGTCTGCTTTTGTTGATAAATATTAGTACATACAGTAAAACTTCGATTATCCGGGGCATGATTTAACCGGAGTGTTTGCTTATCCATGAGGCTGGAACACGATATTAGCACAACTTTTTACTTTTGAGAAGAATATCTGGTGGATGACATGATTTTGTGTCTAATAAATTGTGCCAAACAAATGTGTATTTTTCCAGGAAGTTATACGCCGCTTCACCGAAATTAGGATGATATTTAAATTACCGGTGCCAATATATCGAATTTCAACATGGCATTAACGAGTTGACCCCAGAGGAAAAAGTTGAATGATAGAAATCCAAAATGTAAATGTTTTCATACAAAACATATCTGGTACTTCAAATATTGCCAGTTTCGAGGTAAAAATTATCCGATTATCCGTGGAATTCGATTAACCGGCATGTTGCTGGTCCAAAAAAGCCTGACGTTCGACCTTCTACTGCATTTGTTCAAACTATGAAACACCAATTATCCATACTCATCTGTGCGGCACGGATAATTAGAAGCCCGATTAAATGGACACCCGGATAATCGGTGTTCCACGGTTTACTTCAAAGAGAGCGTCTTATCACAGACCTTTCATCACCGCGCTCCCAAGAGTTCATCATTATCAATAAAGCTGTTTTGTATTGTGTTTATGTTATTCGATTACTTATAATACCAAAGTGTGCTCTGTTGTGTAATTAATGATACCTGTTATCTCACGTTATTTGTACTCATGCATTAGATTTAATTAGATTAGAGTTTATACCAACCATTACATCAACAAGTCGTTTAGTTAAAGCGAGTGGACACGTTTGTTTACCATTTAGCATGTACATTCGCACTTATTGGGCACCCCGAAGCGATGCAAGCACCGGTGCCCGTTGTGAAGCGCACTAGCGAAATGACCAATCGCAAATATCACCGGTACCAGTAAGCGAACCAAACCTCGCAGGCTGATTGAAGCGACCGTAGCGACCAGCGGCTGCAACGCATCGCACGTCCGGAAGGCGCGTACCAATCCGGTGTACCCGTGTGTAGCATATGCAGCACACCGAAAAGGGATATTCGGTTTGCCTTCCGGCGGTCCATCAGACAGTGGGTGCCTGCTATTGACACAAACTATGTACGCCCGTTGCATAGTACCGCCCGATTCAGATATTTACCTATCGTCCGGCTGGCCGGTTTTATGCCCTAAAAACCAGTTCTGTGCCCTCATCCCACCGGAAGCGATTGTGATGACATGCCGTGCATATGGTGTACGCCATGTTCGCCATGTATCCGCCCAAACGACACCGTGCTACCGTCGCAAGCCGAAGCTGATCCGTTTGGTGGTGGTGGTCACGGACTCACCTCACCACCTTCGTTCTGCGTGTGATGGAGAGATTCAAAATCAACGCAGCCCAGGCGCTGGCGGATCTGTTTATTTATTCTGTAGCCTATGGTGTCGCGTGTAGGACGAAACCGACACGTTTTACTCCCCTCGGCTGGGCATTGCACACAGGCACACGAGCACAAAGGGAGTTATCGATACTACACACACACACACGGGGGGGGGGGGGGGAGATCTCCACACCCACCCCTGGGGGACACAGAACTGGGGATGAAAGGTGATCACATGGAAAATTGGCATTGGATTGATTGCACCAGTTTGGAAGCAACCGCTAGCGGACGATGACGATGGTGTGGTGCGATGAATGAAGTGGAAATAAAACATGCAGAAAACCTTTGCCATTGGCCATTTTATATTATTGTAGATTGTGTGGTGCTCCTTTTTTTATTTCATCGCAATAAAATCAAATAAAAAAAAAGATAACATACAATCGGTGTTGAATTTGAAGAAAAAGTTCATCAGGAAAAAAAAACAGTTTTATAGCTAAATTTCTCAATAAAAATAGATTTAAAAGAAAAAAAACAATACCGGAAACAACCAGAAGCGTTTTAAGATTCATATAGTGTACTTTATTTTTTACTTTTTTGCTCATTTTTCTTTGCACACCTCCCCGTGGGTGGGAGAGGGTTCGGGGTTCGTTGAGGGGGGATGGAGGTGTGGGAAGGGTGGATTTCGTTTTGTAATGCATGAGTTGTGTTTGTTTGTTTTTTTTTGTTTGTTTGTTTACTTGTTTTATTATTTTGTTTTTGACAATACAATGTACTGAGTTTTGTTTTTCACTTGTTTCGGTTTTCGTTCGCTTTAGAAGAAAATAAGAATTATCTATGATACGTCAGATGTTTCATCTTCCCTCCCTTTGCTGTTTTTTGTTTAACTATTTACAGAAAGATACCGTTTTTCTTTTGTTTTGCTTGCTTGCTTTTACTTTCTCAGTTCGAAAAGGATCTGGCGTTTTTTTGTATAATTTTATCTACCTCGAAAAAAAACACACACACAATAAGATGGAACGATCGACGATCGTTTTTTTTTTCTTCTTCATTATTTTCCTTTGTGTTTTGTTGTTGTGTTTTTGCCTCTGGAAATGCTTTCAGTTTGGTGGCATGTACCAATATGTGTGTGTTTTTCCTTCTTTTTTTTATTAAGAATTACGTTTGATGCTTTGTAATCGTGTACGCGAACAACTTTGTTCCTTCCTTTCGGGAAAGTTGAACAAAACCCGACAATTGGTTTCTTCTTTTACCTAAACGAAAATGAACTTAACTAAACACAAACAAAAGGATGATTTCTTTATTCGAGTGTGTGTGTGTGTATTTTTGTTTGTTTGTTTGTTCACCTTTCTACTTCACCCCTTCTGCCCTTTCGCTCGACTAAATCGTTTTATCGCAGTCTTAGGATAGAGACGAAAAATATTGCACATTCAATGAATTAGGACTGTTTTTGTTACTTTTTTTTTATTCGCGCGGCACGCACACTAGGCTATACTATCCTTGCTTATCATAAACATCCCGGACCGCACCGTAAACGTAAGTGGAGGGGGGGTGGACATTCGCGAGATTTCCTTAAGGTAAACAAAAAATAATTATAAAAATAAATTGGAAAGCTCTTGAGATTAGTTTTGATATTTGCGTGCGTTGTCAGCTTACTGCTGCTAAGTTGATTTTCTTACTCTCTCTCTATCTCTCTCTCTCTCTCTCTCTCTCTCTCTCTCTTCCTCTCTATCTCTTCCTCTTTCTCGCTCTCTCTCTCTTTCTCACTCTCCTTTTCTCTTTCTCTTTCTCTCTCTCTACTTTTATGGTCTCCTTAGATTAAAAAGAAACTTAAATCATGGAAGATTTTGGTGTTGCTGATAGCGATGTGCTTTTACTCCGACGGCCAACAACCGTGTTGGTTGGGTCATTTTTATTTGTTTTTACTGCGATACTTAGAAAACTGTCTAAGTAGTTTCTGTGTAGGAGACAAGGTCAGAGGTACATAACTTTTGTTCTTTTCTTCGTGTTTTTTTTTTTGTTTGTTTTTGCTACCCATTTACTCTCCACTGTTAATGTTCCTCTAATGCTTATTTGCTAGCTCGTTGTGTGTTGGTGAGACTTACAGTATCAATAAAATGTACATGCTTGGTTTAGTGTGTTTTTTCTCTCTCTCTCTTTCTCTCTTGCGTTTTCCATAATGTTTTTTTTTTGTTTTGTTTTGTTTTGTTTTGTAATAATTATTATCAATTTTTCGTCTAACCGTAGATCTAACCGCATCCACCACAACCACAGGCGATGGACGATGCCAGAATCGCGTAACGTTTGGCAAAACAAAAATTATAACCTAACAAAAAAGATTTAAAACGTAAATTTATTGTTTCTTTTTTACCCCGGTCCCGGTTACGCTTAATGCCTAACCGCGTTCCAATTTACACAACGTTGAAGATCAATATGAGCTTGTATTCGAAGCATTTAACTAAAATTCGAAATCGAATGTGTGTGTGCGCGTACAGCAACGTTCGCTGCAGCCGGTGGCGAATCATTCGCGCATCGTGCGATCATTGGTAAACCCTGCATCGGTCAGGGTTTCTCAACTCGCAACTCTCCTATACAACGGGTTGGATGATCGCAAATCCGCAACAAAACAAAGGAAAACATAGTTTTGGTTGCGCTTCTTATTAGGTGTACAGTATCCGTATGCTTTCAGTATCACTGGGTCGATCTTCCGAATTATTTCGATACCCTTTTCCGTAATCGTAACTACTGCAACCCAATAAAAACCCCGTTTCCTGCCTGTCCAGGGTGCCAGTTGGGTGTTTGGGATTGCCCTTATCGTAAGTAACTTTAATTGGATTTAATTCATTTCTATCCCAGCAGATGATAAACGCAAACGCAAGGGTAAGGTTGGTTTTGTTTTTTTACAATAATAAATTACGACACCAAGATACAGAGATATATTTATATTTATATATATATATATATTTTGGTTGGCTTCCGCAGCTCGCCACACGCTCACTCGTTCACGCGCTCACGCTTCGTGGAAGGTTTGTTGTTGTTGTTTTTTTTTTTTTGGAGATAAATCGTTTGATAAATTCATTTCCTTGACATTAAGATTACAACAGTCGTTCGTTCGTTTCCTTTGTAGCGCTTACGCTCTCTTACTTAATTAGCGTGTGCGCTTAATTATTTCATTACAATTTAATGAGTTTAGTTTGTGTGCGCCGCCCTGTTAAACTGTGCTTAAGATAGTATAGTCGTATCAATTGTTTGATGGCCTCTGTTGCACAAACGAATGTTGCACGATCGATGCCAAATACACAAAAAGAAAGAAAGATGGTGGCAAAATGTTGCTTAGCTTGCCACACACGCGCACACACCATGTGACATGGCGCAACAGTCGGGAGCACTTAGGGAGCATTTTAAAGTATTAAAAAATTATAATAGTCATAATCAAAACGGAACCATAAAAAAAAAACCGATAATAACGAGATCATTGTGAATGACAAACAGACCTAGGCGCGTGAGCTTTACAGAAGGCAACGGTGTACTCCGCGGTCGCTGGATCACGACAGCGAGTCCGGCGTGCGGCGATGATCGTGCGTGGCGACCGTGGCCGACCGCTGGTCCGCGGCGGCACTGTGAAACGGTCCATTGCCATTGCCGGACGTCGGTGTGGTCCGGTCGTGCTGGGACAACGGCGACGGAATGTTGGTTGTGGCCGGTGGCGAACAGGCGGATATTGGTGAGTCGGACCGGGAGGCGGACATGCGGCCACCGCCACCACTACCAACACTGCCTGCAGCTACGGCCGCACCACCACCACCACCACCACCCCCGCCGCCGCCAGTCAGCTGGGAAGCGATCCCGTTCAATGGGTGGGGCAGCAGGTGGGAAAACTGGGACAGTCCGGGAAAGCCGGCCAACCCGCCGAGCGGTGGGAAGAGAAACGGATTGGCGGCACCGGCCGGGAAGCCGCGCTGCGAGGCGGCACCGTTCAGGAAATGGTCCGCGTAGGCGGAACTGCCCGGTGCGAGCGCATGGTTCTTGAACGCAGCCTCCAGGTTGATGGGGAACTTTTGCGAGTCGGCGTACAGCCGGGCCAGAAACTCGGCCGGCAGGGCCGATCCGGGGAATGCGCCAGCACCGGCAAACTGTTGCTGTTGCTGCTGCTGTTGGTGGTGATGATGCTGCTGCTGCTGCTGCTGCTGTTGGTGCTTCTCCATCGTCAGCACGGTGTCGTTGCTGTCCGCGGTAGTTGACAGCAGCTTCCGGTGCAGGTTCAGGTTCGACGCGTGACGATCGCGGCTACGCTTGGAGGGAAATGCCGCGTTGCAGCCGTCGATGTTGCACTTGTGCAGCAGCTTCAGATGCACATTCTGGTAGTGCGTCTTCACGGTAAAGTGGTTCTGGAACTGTTTGCCACAGGCGGAACACTTTTTCGGATTATCCTTATCGAGCGGTACGTCCGGATCGCTGAAACAGTTGCCCTCCTCGCAGTAGTCGACATTGTCGTCCGACTCGTCCGGATCCGGCTCCTGGCCGACCGTTGGCGACGGGGTACGCGAACGGGCCGGGCTCGGCGGTGCCGCATTCATCAGGTAGCTGAGCGGTGGAAACTGTGGCCCACCGAGAAACCCGGCCGCCCGTTGCATCATCATGTCGTTCAGCGGACCGTGCGACAGATTCTCCAGCCGCCGCAACGT
>STHB01008684.1:0-14641 GCA_018908115.1 Anopheles rivulorum | reverse complement strand
CAATGTAAAACTTTGTAAGCTAGCCAACAGTTTTAACATGATTTTATCCTTCCGATGACGATGAGGTTTGCTTTGGCTTTGATGTGGAAATTAAAGTTAAATATCGTGCTTCATTTCAGTGCGAGATAGCAATACGGCCAGGCCGTTCTTTATGAATAAAAAAAAAAAAAAAAAAAAAAATTCAGTGCGAGATGAAGTTGTAATTCAAAATGGTGCTTTTTGGAATTATTCTGATGGATTCTTTCTTTCGTCACTAATTTCGCCGCAATACATGAAAGTTTTTAAAGCCAGGATTAAAAACCACACGATGAAAGGTAGCAAATAAATGCTTAAAGTAGCAATATTTTGCTACTTCCCTTCACTTGTTAAGTGTTTTAAAGGCATGCTACACCATTTTTCATCGGCCAGTAAAAATGAATGTAGGGGGAAAAGAAACAAAATCATAGCTGCTCCAGACAGCCCCATAATGGATGGAAACTGGTCAAATAATTGGCTTGACGTGTGCACTTCAAACATGGCTGAGTTTGCGCTAAGCATACTGGCAACCATTACGCACCAGCTGTAAAATTTGCTTGCGAATTTGCGAAACGTCTCACCGAACTCAGCTAATTTTGCTGCTAGATAATACAACGGATAATAAAAGAAGCGAAGAACCCTGACTGCACTGGTGTGGAAGAAAATATTCCCTAAATTGTGAGTGCCGCTCGTTAGCAATGACGTGTGCAGTGAAGCACTATGGCAACAAATTTGCTTATCTTCGCGCGAATCTCTTTGTTCGCTGTTTGGGGACGTTTGAAGTAGCGCGTTTATTGATTTGGCTCGGAACAGCTGATCATTAGCTATTATGGTGTGAATTTTTCACACTGAATAACGTCCATAATTGGTTTCCAATTTTACGCGAACACAATTTGGCTACCCATCAATGTTTATCTGAGAAGAATAAATCACACACACACACAAAAGGAATGGTATATTGTGTTAAAAAAAGAAGAAAAAAAACACACATAACAATATAACGGTTCGAGTGAATATTTAAACACCGGGAAACATTGAATGGGAAAATAATGAACAAATGGGAAAGAATTCAAATAATCCAATGGAGACGCCCGGTCGTTCGTAGCGCATGGAGACGCCTGGTCTTTCATGAACAGCATCCACATCGAACGTTCGAAATATGTCCCATCAATATGAAATGCGGGAATGCGTTTCCCCTGGATAAATAGCAATGAAAACGCGTACACGGCACGGTAGGCACAGGTACACACATTCTGTCCATGTCGCCAAAGCAATATTCACCAGCACAATAAGCCACCGTGCCTTTCACTAAATGATCCATCAGCGTATTAATATGAGCGATCAATGAGACTGGTGCGCTTTCGGGCAATAAATCATCCGTATCCGAGTCGCTTGAAGCAGAGATTGCACGCTAATAGAAATAAATGGAATAACTGTAGGTCTCTCTCGTGGTGTACTTGGTGGAGTTGCCAGTTCGTTGCCTATTCTGGGTCTTACCTGGTGTGGAAATCATCCAGCGCTTTGCCACAGTACAGCAGGTGTGTGGTGGCTGTGGTCGAGATGTTTGCTCCGTCCTCATCGTTCGCCGCACCGTGCGGCCCATCGGTGACATTTATTACAAATTCTCCCAATTCCGTCGAGCTCATTGTTGTGCTGTGATTAATATTACGCTTGGGTTAGCCGCACGACTTACTGATGCTTGCAGACCACACGTACACACACACCCACAAACTCTCACATTCGCTTACGGTAGCATTTTGTTCTGCCGGTGTTGATGATGTGGCCACTCGCGCCACTAACGATATCTTATTTTTTCTGCTGTCTTGTTTTGTAAATTTGTTTCCACTCTTTACGACTGCTCGGAGCTTATATTGTGGGGCAGCCAAGGGTGGACAAAAAAAAAAAGTACACGTTCATAGAAATTGTCCGAAAGGCAGTCAAGGCAAACCTTCGCACGGGTTTCCTTTTTTACTTCGTATTCTGTTCCACTCAAATCGTTCGCTTGATTTCACTGCCACGCTTCCAATATTGGTTCCGGTCATGGATTATCGAGCTCCTGTTTGCTTGACCGAACAGACGTACGCGGGCTGACGAGCGTGGCTGGTGGGATGCTGCAGCATGATGGATTTCCTTCCCAATTCCCGCACTCGCACGGCCACACACACACACACATACATCCAATTCCACTCACACATTCATATACACCGACGGCCCAACAACCTTGGGATGTGGTAGTGGAAGCAACGACCCTGCCGGGTCCACGAACCACGAACTTCCGGCTCTGGAAGGTCCTTCCGCAATACGCTTTTATCACTTTACACTGCGCCGTTTGGCAGGCGAAAGATTTTCTTACGTACGATTTGAAGACCGGCTTTATCCACCCGAACGCGTACACGGGGCTTCTTGTCTTGAACACATTTTCACATCACCCCACCCTCCCACCGGTGCCCTTCTCTTGGGAGGTATTTCCTACAGCGAGAAACTGGTACGAAATGGCCCATCCGTCCATGAGACGGTGCTGCCATGTGAGCAGGACGTTAGTACGATGCTTTTAACTGTGCACTCGTTACGGGAGGCAGGCGTATATTATGCACGTGCTGGAAGGAAGAAAAGATGGAAACGATGGTGTAAATAGTCACTGTCTTAGGTGTCTGTCATGGTATTAAAGCAAAAAGAAAAACGAAAGATTGCTGTAAACAGGATTTCATTAAATCAAAAGAGATACACACATACACACACATCCGAAGGTGAAAAGATTCGGGAAATGAAAATTAAACAATGTGTTGTGGGTAATGGTTGCTGTTGTGCAGCGCGATGCGTCGGGAAATTGTTTGCAACTTTAGAAACTAACGCCAAATTCTTTCCTTGTGAAGCATGTGAGTGATTCGATTTGTCTTGCCTTTCCTTGTCTTGCTTTGCCTCCCCAGTGGTGACCGGTCGGTCGGGGTTGAAGATGGGAAAAACGAATGTGTGGCAAAAGATTTCAATCAACCGGAAGGAAGTAGATGGTAAATCAATTTCACATCACCGAGGTGAAGGACAACCCTGGGGGGAAGTTTGTTTATTGTTGAAGAGTTTGCTGGTGCTGGTGTGTGCCGCTTGGACGCACTTCCTTCCGTAGCCGATGAAACGGAATGATCGGCAAAAAGGAAAATCGGAAAATGAAGGAAGAAAATCACACTAAAAAAAAAGACATGAACAAACACACACACACACAAATAGGAAAGCTTCAATGAACGGGAAACCTTCTTAGTCTTGGGAGGATTTGGCAAGCTCGTGAGAACGGATGTGAGAAGCTGCTTCTTTTCTGCACAATTTTACATCAACATATCGTGTGAGAAGAAGCGAACGGTGATGAAGTGGATGGCGATACGCTTTGCTTGATTATCGCTCGTCGAATTCCATCCACTGAGCAGAGGTGAATCAATTTTAATACCTAACGAACCTATCGCTCTACTACGCCACCAGTACCACTCGTAGCCATGTGTCACCAGCTTTGTACCACCGGGAGGAGGACAAACTGTGTGATAAGCAGAAGACTGCCTGCTAGACGGAATAGAAGCCAAAAGGAATGCGTCTTTGGATGGCTTCTGCCGTCCTGAAAGCCATTAAATCACCTGCATAAATTATTGCAACAAAAAAAAGTGCCTTTATACAAGTCTAAGCAGTGCTTGATGCTAACGTGTAAAAGGTAAAACGTACGGGAACTGAAAGTAAAATATTCACATAGTAAGATTACAATTAATATGAAACAAACATGGAAAGAGTATTAATCCAGAGGAATAAAGGTTCCAGTGAGTGAATAAAGTCATATGAAGACTTTCGAGCAGATCGAAAGTATCCTGTACACTGCACGACAACTGCTCGATTATTTGACAGATGTCAGAGAACAGTTAAACACTAAGAAAGTGTAAGTTTCAATACATTTTCATATAAATGAAGTAATATGTAATGAACGAGAGGAAAATTTGCTTAGAAGATTGTCAATATGGAGGTTGTGTGTAACAAACTTAGACAGCCTTTGTTTAATTTTACGAGTAGCACACGTGAGTAAATGAGTTTCTCTTTGAGAAGCTTTCATCCTCGGGATAATGCTATAAGGATCAGAAAAAACTAAATAAAATTTTATGGGAAAACTCGGAAACGAAAGCGGATACATGAGCTCAACTTTTACGATATTAACGTAATATTTTGCGGTTGTAATCCAAGCAAATCTTCCGTGTGTAGCATTATAGTTATGATTGCATAGCCGAAAGGGCGAGATTATACTTCTGCTCCCGCGTTAAAGAGAGTGGAGAGTTTTTGCACCAAAATCTTTTACCCCAGTGTCTTATTCCGTGTATGTTTCCACTTTAGACCTTCCAGCAGACCCAGCCAGGGTTCACTCGCGGTGCTCGTACGCCCAAAGTGGAATGGGTTTTATCCCAAGTGCGCTCTTGATTATCTGGCGGATCAGTCGGAAGAGGTTCAACCTTGTCTGGAGGCAAATTTTGCATTCCTTTTTGCTTGTGTTTTTTTTTTTGTTTGGTTTGTTTTCTGGGGGGCGGCGAATAAAATCAAATTTGCACTTAATCATTCCCGGGCGATAGGCGAAATGATGGGGAGTGCATATTTTCCGCATCACGCTGCGAGCGAGAACCGTGTATCGAGAGAGAGAGAGAGAGAATTCAATTTCTTAGCTGCTCCGTCAAATTGTCTAGTGTTTTTAGGGCCGTGTACGCTTTCACACACCCACACGGCAGATTACCTAAAAGTTTCATCGGAAAGTGATACACCAGCATAAAAGCCCCGGGAACATAAGCCGCCTGGTGTCGCAAGCAATTATTTCCATCCCGACCAGCCGTGATGCTCCCGACGCAATAGCTAATCCAGGGCACGGCATTTTATCCGGCGCATGAAATGAAGCACAAACGCTATCGGTCGGTGTGTTAAGGGAACACGAGCGGCGTAAAGTTTCGTGTCCTATCGCCAAAACCGGCATACACATCAGCGTCGGCTTTAGTGGCAAATGTGAACCGAGTTCGGGGGAAGTGGTACGGTGCCGTTTACATAATTAAGAGAATATTCTTCGATCGGCGGAACCGACCGATGGGGCCGACAGATGATGATGAAAGTTTAAAATTAAATTATTTCCAATTAACTCGCGTTGTTTCCGCCTAGCGGCAGCCTTGGTACGGCAAACTGAAGGCATATTTTGATCACCTCAGCAACTCAACTTCGAACGCAGCTTTACCGATGCCGACTGTACGCGCTTGTTTATTTATATTACGGGGCATTTTTTTTTCGTTTTCTTTTGGTTTGTAGTTTTGCTGTGGCTTCGGCAACGCCCAACAAATGGCCATTTGGTGTACGGGAAAGTGAAAACAAAAATCAATCAACCGCAAACGGACCAAACGTCCAAGGGTCCTCGTTTGGAAGGTTCTGGGCGGGCCAACAAGCTTGCTTGGTTGCCGGTGCTACAATTTAGATCGACATTCACCTGCCGATGGGAGCCGACATCGTTAGGGAAAAATTTATCGAAAAAAACATCCCCCCTCCCACACACACACACACACACACACACAACACGAAGGAAGGTCCAGTAGGTTTTTTTTCTGGTGGCGATGGTCATTTTAGACCGGCGTGGACGAAGCCCAACAGTGATGGAGTGCATTTGAATTCGGCAACCGTTTGCTGCTGCGTGTCTATGGAAATGAGAAAACGTTGGAGAAAATTGTGTAAAATAATTTAGCCCGTGCTTTTGTGTCATTCTTCGTACTTTTTGCACCATTTAATCAACGATTCAAACAAACGATGAATAATGTGTTCATCGAGCATGAGGTAAAGTTTATTAGGATGCTTGTTAGCCTCCCATCCCCATCGTCCCAAACCGATGAATTTTAAATTAATTCACCGAATAAGAATTGACAAACTTTTCCACTACGACTGCTTTCTGCGCAATTAATGAACCTTAATGAGTGATTGTTTAACACCGTTCGACGAAGCTTCCTGCTTAACGACGCGTTAGTAAAGTGGGTAGCAAAAGTTGTGGTGCGATGTTTTTGCGCGATGAAAAACATTACAGTCACAACGATTTTCATCGCTTTTACGCGGAAAATGCGTGAAAGTTAAATGAACACAACTTGAGATCAAACGAACTTTATCATTCGAAAGTGGTGGATAAGTTTGCCGGGAATGTGTGGTATGGTTTGTTTGTACATCGTGGCTGTGTTGTTGTTTCGTTACTAAGTTATCAGCAGAATCAGGTTCATTGCACGCTCCAGAGATGTGGTACATGTTAAATATTGGTAGAACACTGAAAAAAAACACGCTTAATGCTTTCATACTAATTACTTTAATCAAACTGATGTTCATTTATAATTCATAATTCATATCTTGCTCTCCAACTTTTTCTGTGACCAGCGATGTGAATTCTTTTAAGGACTAGATTTTTCTTAAAAGTGATCTAAAAATTAATCATATTTGTAACAGATGAAGCTAAACCGTGGTACAGACTAAATCTTAATTTACACCGAGAGTTACAACCACGCTTGCCGTTGCACAACGTTAACGATTCACATAAACAACCATTAAGGTGAATAGGAGGATTTATTTAATCGCGCTTAGAACACATCTTCCGATGGAAAGGAAAGTATGAAAGATGACTGCCAAGGGAATGCAACATTTTCCATCACAAGTGACTGCAATTTTGTTGTGTGTCGAAAAATGTGTTCCAAATTGTTTTAATGTGTAAAATTTTAGGATACTTCTGTAATGATTTATCATAGTTTTTTCCTTCTTACGCTTAACCTTTTCGATGGAAGCTTTTAACATAGTAGTTTAACAAATTACCAACGAATACCATCCTTATCGACCACACGAAAGATTATCACACATCAGCATTCTCTCCATCAGCAGCAGCAGCAGCAGCAACAAAAGGAAGGAAATAACATTTATGATAATATCATTCAGCTACGTTTGCACGAAATGTCCACACATTCCAACACTACCGCCAGGAATGTAATGAAGTGTGTGTGTGTGTGTGTGTGTGTGTGTGTGGTCCATTCGCTTAACTCGCTTGCACGCTTTAATCCCCGAACGGTACGTGCAAACGGGCAAATCCAATAAGACAGACAGTGGCAGGCATGATGGCTTAATTTGTTCAGCTTAACAAACGCCCTTGGTGTGGTGAAGCAAGCCGACTTTATCTGTGACATATTGCTCAACGAGCGCTTTTTTTTTCTTTCTTGCTCTCTCCTCCTTTGCAGCTTCATCTCACGAGCGCAAACCGAGCGCAAACACGCGTACTACTACGACGACACAGTTCGTGGCTATGGTGCTACGTTGCGGCATATACATATATAATCGCAACGCTATCGCACATACAATATAACCCAAACCGCCGGTCGGTTTTAAAGAGGCAAAGGCACACACTCCTTTATCTCTGTCCCGATAGCGGGTAGCGGGTGAACCACAAAGCCTTGTGCATGTAATTCGTGTGGCTGTGGCTGTGTATTCGTAGAGTTGGCAGGTTCTTTTAAGCCCAATTCTTTCGCGTCGCCTGAAGGCTTCAGGCTTCATCAGACCGAGCACGGCAAACAGCCCGCAAACTGAATATAAACATGTGCACGTGTGTGTGTGTGTGTTTTTGTGATTTTTTTGTTTCCATTCTTGTTACCACTTGCATACTAAGCGAAGAAAGCGGTGCTGCAGCCAGTGTGAAGTGTGTGTACTTAGCCCGTTTTGTTTGCACATCTGCACGCTGTTCCGAACGCGGGCAAAGATTCGTACAGGAAGGCAGGCAAGCTTTCAGGTGCTCATTTTCCCAGCTTTTGCGCAAAAGTAACTCGAAGAATCGAATGATACCTCGCGGCTAAACGTCCATCGAAAGCTACACGATTAATGATGCGGAAGTTGATCGACCGTGTGTTCAGCACACCAGTTCCACGGTGGGGGGAAAAACATTAAAGCCCTTTTTTTAAACCCCATTTATGCATGGGCTTAATGCAGGGTAACGTTCATCATCTTCCGGGCTTATGCAACGCAGCAAACGGGTTTTGGCGTACCCTGCCCGTGCCCGAACACCAGTAACAACCTTTTGAACAAAGTTTGAAAAACATTTCTAAAAACAACGAAAACAAATCCTTGGCAAAGCACAGACTCCGCGGCCTGAAGTTTTTCGCCAGAAGGGATAAAAGGCTAACCGGGTGGGTAGCATTCGCAGCGCTGATACGCCGCAAGGCACACAGGAAATTGTGGTCTGTCTCAGTTGAAATTACATAAACCATAAAATAAACTTTGACCGTTTCGCCGGTGATAGCTGGCCATTTATGCACGGGCCAAAGTGCTAGAAAAGGAAGAAACAAACGTTATGGATGGTGGAAATAAAAATTCCCAGCAATGGCCGTACCTCATCCATCACCTCCACCAAGCGGCGGTCGGGCGTGCGGGCTTTTATTTTAATTTCCGGTTACCGAAACTTGACCCATTGAGCCATTCGTCAGATAGACGACCGGCGGAATCAGTCCGACATAAGCCTCAGTTGGTGTAGCCCTGCGTCGATGGGGACCACCACCATCCCGCGATGGCCAACCATTACCGCGATTGGGTGGAATGTGTGCTGGCGCAGAAGCGGAAGCACCGGCAGACGACATTAGCCTCGGTAATGGATTAATATTACACGAATACTCCAAATGTAGTGCTTTCGGTGCTGCTGTAAACAAGCTCACCACCATTGATTCACGTAGTTGTTTATCGTTCGGCAGCTTAAGATTTCCCTGCCAGCCTGCAGCAAGCTGAAGTTGTTGAATCCTACTGTCGGTCTAACGTTTTTTTTATTATTATTTTGGTCAGTTCACCATTTCGACGGTTGCTGGCGGGCACTGACAAACACGAGGAAGCAACTCAATCGTGCTTCTGTCCCAGTGACTTTGAAACATTTCGGCCGGATGTTTTCCCACGGATGGAAAAAAAAATAGAGAACACAACACAACCAACAAAGCCAACTTTCGTCAAACGATGTGCTAGCGAAACCTAGCCAAACAGTTGAAGCATATCTGGCGTTCTAGGTAATGTTTTCGCATTTCGCTTTTATTTACCTTTTCGTCTTTTTTGCTCCACCACCATCACCACCGACACCTTTCGACGGAGTGGAATTTGATTACACATTTCATCCCTTGCGCTAAACTTTGCTTGTCAAACATTCCAGTACGCTCGTGGAGCAAAAATTATTTCGTGTGATTTGCTGTTGGGCCACTATTGCCTATCCTGTCCCGACCGTCGGAGCGCTTTCAATTGATTGTTGCGCCCGAATTCTACTGGCAGGGATACAACATTAGCGCAGCAAGGCGCGATGCGAATCGTTCGATAGAGCCGTGGGATGGTTTCATTTTTGCCAGCGCTTTGATCTTGCCGCTGGTGATGTTATGAAAAAAAAACGGATCATACCTGCACCGATCGTGCGGCTTTGATGAACTGCACCTTCGCTTGTTGGTGCGTTTGTTTTTTGGTGTATATGCTTCGCGATCATCTCGTCTAACCCCTTTTGAACTTTCTTTTCCCATCGATTCCATTGAATAGGAACGAATGATAGAAATGGTATTGAATGATGTTGTTTTGCTTTCCAACCATTCTAACACAACCCCATTTGGGTGGAATCATCATCATCGTCATCGTCATCGTGAATAAAAAAATAACATGAATTAAAGATGAATAACGACGGAACAACGGAACAAAACGGATATCCCATTTCGACAGAGTGTAAATATTGGATGTCTCTATTCAAACTACCAGCGGGCAACCAGTTTGGCACCTTGTTTGTGCTGCTCGTACTACCCAACAATACCCTGTTCTTACTGGTTCTAATGGTTTGGTGCTTTTGGGAGAGACCCTTTGGCGAAAACAATATTGACCAATTGTTCCTGGCACACAAACACGCACACACTCACACGGTACAAGGGGTTCAGGGTTTGGATTTATTATAAACCCAGGCTGAAAGTGTCGAGTACGGTGTCTGCTAGTTCCAGTGATATGTCGAGGGCTTATCATGCTTGTAGGCAGAATATCCCAAACGGAGCACTCCCAGAAAAAAAGGAAAGGCATGTAGGCATGGCTATGTAACATCCCAACAGGCGACAAACGATCAGGTTCCCTGGTTCGGGATGGGCCGCTTTAGGGGGTTAGGTTATACAGTGTCGAGATATCATTCCCTTTCCTTCGATAATACCGACAATAAAGTTGTCCATGTTACGATGAACGTGCAGGTGCAGCAACAGCATGAACTATTCGTCCAGCGGGCAGAGTACCAAGGGGTAGCTAATTGCAGATGATAAAGTTTCCCCTTTAGGATAGGACGACAAACCATTATGACACGTCCATCAGCCAAAAAAAAAACAAAACGTTCGATAACTCCCATCTTTCCACGGCAGGTGAGCGCTTGAAGCGAATATTTGTTGCACTGGATTATGCGTGCTACTATAACCGGAATGTATTGGATTCCGTGCTGAAACCATCGATGACAACACCCCGTATGGTTCCGTATTAAATAGAGCTAGAGCTGACTAAGCCCCATTAGGGCGATGGCGCAATCGTAACCGACAATACGTATAATGGAGTAGACGACAGGTGTGATAAGGACGTGTGGCACTCTTGCGGTCTCCACTTCACCGTACTCCGTGTCCGAATGTTAGTCAACCAACCGGCTGAAAAAGCGGTACAGGTTGGCGATATTTTCGCGAATTTTGTTTTGACAGAGCTGGTGCGATAACGCACAAAGGCCCAAGGTTTGATCAACATTGGAAATAGTAATAACAATCCCTGTCAATTTACTGCTGCTTTTTCTTGATTTATTTGTTTTAGCGCGTAGATTTTTGTGTTGATATTAACGACCCTGAGGCAGCTATTTGCCGATCCGATTCACGCGTGTAAATGAATCTGTCAGACTTATGGTTACCACGGTATCCGAAAAGTTGCTCCCTGCTCCCTGGGCTATTGATCTTTATTAGATACAAATCCGTGCTCTAAAGCTAAGACTTGATCCACAATATGTTATTTGAGGGTGTTGTGATGTGTTTTTTGGCCTAATTTCTCCCGTTGCTACGAGGAGATACTGAAATAGCATACTGAGCTTAGTACAACAAAATTGCTTTGAAGTTTGATTTTTTAAAAACATTTCCCTTCTTATCATAACTTCAATAAAGAAAGAACAGTTGATCTAGAATTTCTGGAACTGACTCGAGGCAAGTCTTGAAATAGTCTTGTAGAATGATCTCTTGTGTACATTTGATTGAAAATACTAATAAGTGACCTTCACCTGAGCTGACTAAATAGCAATATTCCTTAAAGCAATTCCGTAGTAATCAGCTTGAATAGAATGGTTGGAATATTAAACATTCTTTCAGCATAGACGAAACGGAATAGATAATGTGTTTAAGACAAGATCGAGTCTCTATTTTATCTTTAATGCGAGTAAAATTGCTGGAGAATGAATCAAACGTTGGCTTTCATGCCAACAACACAAACACAGTTGTGAGGAATTAAGAATGTACATACCGTAAAGTAGAAACGAACCTCGGCTTGTGATTATGATTCGTGCCGTTGCTATTTCTTGGTAATCGAGAGCACGGGGTTCAAAGCGTAAAGCGAATTCAAATTAGATTTATGATGTTGGCGTTGACTCGTTCGTTGATATGATTCATCGTGATAACATACAGCGAATACCACCACCACCAGTACGACTGATGGATGATGGTAAACAAAATAAGATTTTTATCTGTAAGATTCAGCAAAGGGAAAATCGATCGGAAAAGCTTTCTGCAAGACCGATGGAGCAGGGGATTAGATTTTTTCGATATTTCAACTTACATGAATCTGGAAGAACCTATCACTTCACGCTTTATTTCGGGGAAGGTTAGACGCAATACCGAACACTGTGCGTGCTTCGGAGAAAGCATCAAAAGTTGGATCTCATGCAGAAAATTCTAAACAATGTGAAATTTCCTCTCACTTTCAAGCCGAAGGAGGCCGTCAAGTTACAAGAATGCTATTTAAACAGTAAACTATCGATTATCCGTGTGCTGTTTAATCCGGTCTGCTCAGAAATGACAGTTACAAAGAAGATTTGACATAGATATTTGTCAACAACAAGAGAAACATCTTCTACCTGTGTTTTCCAGTTATACTCATCCTCAAGAAGAGTACGTCAAACTAAGACAATTTTGGGAAGCTTTACAGATTCAAAAAGTGTTCAACTTATTATTTAATATCGTAAGGAATCGTTCAGTTCACTCAACGCTACTGTTTGTGTAATATAAATGAAGGTATAAATTCTAACCGTATATTTTACTTTCAGCTATTAAAACCGCATCCCAAGGGTCTCCTTATCATCAGTGTAAGCAGTAAATGACAGTGCTGTTTCACTTTGATTGTAATTAAACAGTGTAATACTCGTGGGGTCAATCAAAAAACCCCCGAACGCTCCTGGTAATCTGTGTTGGTTTAGCAGCAAACTATCGGGACCGTGTTGGTGTAATTTGACAGACGGCAGCATGTTATCCGTAATCATCGTCAATGGTAAATACGTACGTAGTTCACACACACACACACACGCACACATACACGCACAAGCTCCTCTCTTAGCTTTCCACCATCTTCTTTCCCCAAACCCGCGCATTTTGTTTCCACTGTCCGCATTGTGCGAAACCATTGTGCGTTACGGGAAAAGCTCCAACTGTGAACATCCGCAGCCAGTTCCACAGGCCACCACGCCGTTCATTCAACGTGGACGACGTGTGGGATGTGTTCGCACGAACTTTTCCCCGGCAAAGACTCGCCACCCTGGGATGTCTCTCTCGTGGCCATAATTGAGTGCGGTTAGCAAGTGCGTGCTGTTTCCCTGGCACTGAGGTGAGCAGCAATGCATCTGTAGCCACCACGCACACATACATCCACACATGAATAGAAGAAGAAGAGGATGGGGAAGAGGCAAAAACAAAAAACCCCGTGCCGTGGACGATGTTTAACAAATAGGTCGAATAAAAGGGCAGACAATGGACGTGCTGTCCCTTTGCTTCCCTGCCCATTCCCGAAGCGCTCCTGCTGTACGCCGCTGGAGATGGAGTGCAGTGCAAAATAAACTTCAGCATTGAGCATTCGCTTTAATGACTCGCTACACGCCCGTAGTTGAACTTTTTCGAGAAATAAAACCAAAACGCAACGGCATAAAAAAACGACTGAAACACACACACACATAAGGGTGTGTGCACACACACACTCACAGAGAAAACAGGCATATTTAAATTCATACGCTCGGTTCCATTTGCGAAATGGCCGCATGAATGGATGGAATGGACCCGGTGCGCCAACATGGACCACCCATCCACCCGCCATCCGTATCCCTCTCTCTCTCTTTCTCTCTCTACCATTGGAGGACATTGTTTCGTGTGAGGGTAATGGAGTAGCAACAACAACAAAAAAAAGGAAAACAAAAAAGCAAGGAACGTGCGGAAAAAGCTGGAACGCCAACTTCCGTCCGCCAAACACGCAAATCCACCCCCCCCCCCCCCCTGGGGAGGTGGAAAGCACCTCGACAAAACTGTCTCTCACCCTCCCCCCGATGGTTGTACAGGTTTTTATTTCTATGTTTTTTAAGTTTTTACTTTTTGAAATTATTCCGGTCTCTTGTGCCTTATTCATCGGATCACCACTCACCTCCCCCGCCCTCCCCTCCCTCTCTTCCCTCCATTTAAGGGGGGTGATGGCTTGAGGTTGGGACGGAGATTTTTAACAGCCAAGAGCACGTGTGCGTATGTGAGATGGGGGAGGGGGTGGGGGGAGAAGGGGGAGTTGTTTGCGATTGCGGACCATCTTCAGGGATTCATTTTTCACGTTCACCTAACCCATCCAACTTTAATGAACGCTATTGTTCTGTTTTAACATAATGTTTCTCACCAGCGGTGGTGGTGGTTAGGGTGAATGATGATGATGATGATGATGATGCAATGCTGAATGCATCGACCGAGAGCTTCTTAGCGCTGTTACCGCCGATTGCTCTTCGTCTTGCAGCTCCACGATCCAGTCGATAGTAGTAGCTACGCCTACACCACACACACACACACACATGCTCTAATCCATCCATACACGTGTACTGGGAGGGAGTTGGGGACCTTCACATTTCTTATAGGCCGCCACACGATTCATTTTTTTCATATTCGTTATCGCTAGTGGTAGTATTATTATTATCATTATTATTTTTATTATTATTATTTCACTGCTTAATGAATGCTCCCGCTCCCGTACCCGTTCGACCGATACGAAAATTTGCCATGCCATGTACACCGGCAAACACCGGCATCACCCGGTCCTCGGTAAGCCGCTCACCACGGCTGAGCCACGGTGAAATGAAATTGCAGAGCAGCGAGCAGAACGGGCAGAAATGGCCGGGCCTGGGAAAAAGATAAACACATCCGATAGCAGTGCGTCCTTTCTGGATTCTGTGGCTGGGAGGCAAGGTGTGGACGAACGGAGGGACGGAGGGAAATTCCAACAGCCAACAGTGGGTATCGAGGTGACGAGGCTAGTGTGCCGGGTTATCAGCTCCTGTTGTATCCTACCATGATGCATTGCTCGGTAAACATCGCCTCCATTTTGA